>PGSH02013822.1:0-71328 GCA_002915635.3 Ambystoma mexicanum
GAAGGAGAAAGGCGGCGAGACCTGAAAGGACGTCAAGGAGGGAGTTGCCCTTGCCCTTTTCAACCCAGACCCGCAAAGCCTCTGACAAAAGAAATATAAGACCGGGAATCGCAGCTGGCGAATGGTGTGACGGATGTCAGCGGTACATGGAACCCTCCGCACTGATTGCCAGGGCGGGGAGACGAGGTTGCCATCGTGGTACCGTCCTTGACTCCAGCGGCAAAAGAAACACCAACGAGTTCAGCACAGCCGGTGAGTCGGAAGAACCGGATAGGGGGCCGGACTGTGTTAGGCTCAAGGTTGCAGTGGCAACATTAAGAAGATTAAAGCTACAAAGCTCTTTTGTGATCGAACTTGGTACCAGAGATAGACTGGTCCGGCGTCACGTGGGCACTCGTTCGGAGGCCTCTGGCTGTTACAACCTGTCCTGAACAAAGAGACTGTGTTGAACGAAAAGGTATAGAAACAACAAGTACCAAGAGGCCATAGGGAAGGCCGACGTGAGGTGTCAAGGTGGTCATACAAGGGTCCAGCCAAATCCCTTGTACAATCGAAATTTGAAACCTTGAATGTTAAAGTATCCGAGGGAATTGTGAAACAGGCGTTTGCGCCCGACTGAGGGAAACGCTGTAGCAAACCCGTGGGTGTGTGAAACCCGCACTTGTCAGACACTAAGAGCGACCCAGCGAGACATGATTGCCCTTCGGAAGTCTCTGTGAGTGAAGTTGGCAAGTGCTTTGGAAGGTCTGAGCCCGGATGAGGGGGACCTAAACTAGCTGGATGTTTAAAAAGACATTGAGACTCTCTGATATTACAGGTAAAGAGATTTCGATTGAAAATGCAGCAGATTGTGATGACAAACGTGAACCCGACTGAGGGATGTCCACAGTGAGTGGTTGGTCTGAGCCCGACTGAGGGAGGCTAACATTGTGAGAAGGATCGGAGCCCGGCTGAGGGGGATCCACGGGTGAAGAGTAATCGCCCGACGTAAAGAGAAATAGAAGGAACTTTTATTTTGTCGTTTTGTGATACATCAGGCCCTCTGAAGCCAGAGACTTTGCATGAAAGAGTCTTGGACACAGACGGTCCTGATATAAAAAGAAAAGGAACTGTAACCTTGTGCTGGAGAAGCCCAGGAGTGTGCTGTGCTCACGAGTCCCGTCTTGCCCCGTGCTAGAAAACGTGGGGAAGGGAGACCCCGGCAATAACATCCTGACTTATCATTTTGTGAACACTTCTTTCTTTCTTGTGAACATTATCCCACACATATTTTCTAACATAGCAGTAAGGATTGGCAATAGGTTTCTTAGTATAGGCCTTTTTTATTTGACTAGACTCCACTTGGACAGTATTATTATTATTTGATGGTCGTAGCTTGCTCCCATCTTAGATTTAGGTTTAGATTAGGCGTTTATATCACCCATTTTACAGTTTAATAAACACCCTTGAACTGTGATCACTTGTGTCTGTCTTGCTTTGATACCATGCCTTCCTTAAATATGGTGTCAGAAGTGGGATCTGATTCAACTGATAAAAATTGAAACCCATGCTGATAATTGTTGTACCACCAGAAGGGGAAAATAGAAATGTTGAACTCCTTGACTCTGACCGCATATCCACACTAAAAGAGGTGTTGTTCTCCCAACTTCGTGTCCCGACCGGTCAACAGAATCTCTTCTTAGACACCCTTCCTCTCTCACACTTTAACATACACGCGTGGGATTGAATAATACTGAAAGTTCGACCCACTCTTTACTTTTATTAGACCTAGTGCTCTGAACCCCACCCCTTCTAAACCTTTTTTTTTTGGTACCCAATTGTCATCCATCGCAGGGCCATCAGGGTTAGAGATTACTTACAAAACCCATCCTTCGGCAGATCAGAATCAGAAGATCAGAGGATTTTGAAACCTTATGCGAGGAGTCGAGAGTTGTTTCTTGTCTGATTCAGAACCATCCACTGAAGGAACCCTTACACCCCTGAAGAAATGGCCGACCAGCAATGTCATGCCCAGTTAGCGCCCATCAGATGCAGGCCGAAGGTAGACTCCAAGAAAATGTAACTAAATTGATTGAATTGCAAGCGAGACCCTTACTACCACAGGGGGTACTTCAACCATATCTTGAAGGTGAAGATTTAGGAAATTCTTTCTTAAACTTTGAACGCCTAGCTGAACAACTAGGATGGGAAGAGAACCTCAAAAGATGCTATTTGGGCCCTTTGTTGAAAGGTGAACTACAAACCTCCTATCAACTACTTAATCTTGCACAGGGTGCCACCTTTCTATCCATCAAAGAGGGGCTGTTAAAAAGAGTGGGGCAAACCTGCAATTTTTATCGGCAGAAGTTGAGGGCCATTAGATTAAACCCAGGAGAAACCCCCTTAGAAATGGGTGAACGTGTCAAAAACACTGTGTGCCTGTGGATCAATAACAAATCCTTAGAAGAGCTGATGGAGATGTTAACCTTTTTTACAGAAAGCCATTCTACAGTTAAATCGACATACCCTAGCTACGGCCATTGAAACTGCACAAAACCACTCAGATGCAGCTAAACAATTCCACTCAACCCATCGTGGGAGAACGGAAGGATCATAGACCTATCCACCGACCTGAACCTCAGGGAATAGATAAACAAGGGGGTCATATAAAATTAAAGAAGGGACGTCACGAGGAAAAGTAGAAATCAGAAGAACCGATTCTAAAACCAATGATGAGAGCAAAAGGGAGGAAATAAAAGGAAGCAGACCACCTCCTCCTGTCTGTTTTTCTTGTAGAGAAACAGGACATGTAGCTAGACACTGGCAAAGAATCTAAGGGACGAACCTATGGAAATAGGTTGTTTGAAGGGTGTAGAATGGGAATAAACAGTAGAAGAGCTGGAGACCTTTAGTATCTGATATGATATGATATGATATGGCATTTATAAAACATCTGTACACAACTGCTTGTGTCAATCCTCTACACAATTTACCTATGAAAAGGATTGGGTAAATGGGAGGCAAGTCAGGGCCCTAATCGACTCAGGTAGTAAACAAACTGCTATACGGGCCGATTCAGTTACAGCAAAGGACCTGGAAAATGCAGCCCTAGTTAGGGTTACATGTGTACATGGGGACAATGAAGTGTACCCCAAAATACCTGTACACATTAATATCCGGGGCGAATCCTGTGAAATATCATCAGCCATCATTCCTGGGCTCCCCGAAGAAGTTATTCTAGGACGGGATTTCCCTACCTTCGCTACTCTCTTACAGGAAACTCCACCTCCATTTGGAGATTTTCTACTCCAGAGTTGTTGGCAAGCAGACTACTACTCCCAAAACTCTCCAATAGGGGACTGGGAAAACTCTGAGCCTAGGAAATCTGAAACACCCCTTAAAAACCAATTCATAGGCTAATGTAGAGAGACCAGTAAAAACACTACACCTCTACCGACACCGGCCACAACAAACCAATGGAATATGCGAGAGTTCTTGGACATCTCTCGGCCCTGTTCTCTCACAGGTCCTAAACACGTGGAACCCGGACAAAGAACAGGTATATCCACCTCGCATAGGGGAAGGGTATATGAGCAACCTGAAGGTGGCTCACTTATTAGTCCCCAGGGATCTGTCATCCAGGTGGCCAGGACACGGCCATCGATATGAGATGCAGTTCCTGGGGGATGACCAGTGCGAAAGGATCACCTGGTTGAGGGGTCTTTGGGGAGTGGAAGTGGGACACTGAAGGGTGAGATGCGGTATCCCCTTCCTTATAACACCTTTTCCCCATCCTACTCTGTAGGATATCTAGAAACTCAACCCCCCCTTTTTTGACACAAACACTTTCTCACAGACCGATTACCATGAAAGACAACGGACTAATATCAGAGCCGTATACCTGACATGTCGCAACACAAGGGTCAGGCAGAGTCAGGTAATTGGCTCTAATTACACACACCTGACTGCCTTTTCACTTCCCCATAGGGATAAAAGGCAGAGCATGAGAACACACTCTGAGCAAGGCCAAACGTATGAGGAAGCAGCGATTCCAGGACGGCAGTTCAAAAGAAGGAGAAAGGCGGCGAGACCTGAAAGGACGTCAAGGAGGGAGTTGCCTTTGCCCTTTTCAACCCAGACCCGCAAAGCCTCTGACAAAAGAAATATAAGACTGGAATTGCAGCTGGCGAATGGTGTGACGGATGTCAGCGGTACATGGAACCCTCCCGCACGGATTGCCAAGGCGGGGAGACGAGGTTGCCATCGTGTTACCGTCCTTGACTCCAGCGGCAAAAGAAACACCAATGAGTTCAGCACAGCCGGTGAGTCGGAAGAACCGGATAGGGGGCCGGACTGTGTTAGGCTCAAGGTTGCAGTGGCAACATTAAGAAGATTAAAGCTACAAAGCTCTTTTGTGATCGAACTTGGTACCAGAGATAGAATGGTCCAGCGTCACGTGGGCAGTCATTCGGAGGCCTCTGTCTGTTACCACCTGTCCTGAACAAAGAGACTGTGTTGAATGGAAAAGGTATGGAAACAACAAGTACCAAGAGGCCATAGGGAAGGCCAACGTGAGGTGTCAAGGTGGTCATACAAGGGTCCAGCCAAATCCCTTGTACAATCGAAAGTCGTTGACACGTTGTTAAATGTTTAAGTATCCGAGGGAATTGTGAAACAGGCGTTTGCGCCCGACTGAGGGAAACGCTGTAGCAACCCGTGGGTGTGTGAAACCCGCACTTGTCATAGACACTAAGGGCGAGACGTGATCGCCCTTTGGAAGTCTCTGTGAGTGAAGTTGGCAAGTGCTTTGGAAGGTCTGAGCCCGGATGAGGGGGACCTAAACCAGCTGGATGTTTAAAAAGACATTGAGACTCTCTGATATTACAGGTAAAGAGATTGTGATTGAAAATGCAGCAGATTGTGATGACAAACGTGAACCCGACTGAGGGTTGTCCACAGTGAGTGGTTGTTCTGAACCCGACTGAGGGAGGCTAACGTTGTGAGAAGGATCAGAGCCCGGCTGAGGGGGATCCACGGGTGAAGAGTAATCGCCTAATGCAAAGAGAAATAGAAGGAACTTTTGTTTTGTCGTTTGGTGATACATCAGGCCCTATGAAGCCAGAGATTTTGCATGAAATCCTGGACACAGGCGGTCCTGATATAAAAAGAAACTGTAACCTGGAGACCCTGGCAATAACATCCTGACTCATCATTTTGTGAACACTTTTCTTTCTTGTGAACATTATCCCACACATATTTTGTAATAAAGCGGTAAGGATTGGCAATAGGTTTCTTAGTATAGACCTTTTTTATTTGACTAGACTCCACTTGGACAGTATTACTATTATTATTGAATGGTCGTAGCTTGCTCCCATCTTAGATTTAGGTTTAGTACAGTTTAATATACGCCCTTGAAGTGTGATCACTTGTGTCCGTCTTGCTTTGCTTTGATACCATGCATTTCTTACAGTGGGCACAGGGATATCTACATGCTGATACTTTCTGAATGAGAGACGCCCCGGGGGTGAGAGGGTGGGCTCAGGAATCTCTACATGACATATTTTGAAGGAGAGACCCCGGTGGTGGTGGAGGGGGGCGGTTGTTAGGCAGAATTGCATGCAGTACCCTCTGGGACCACCACACACAATTAGGACTACAGGTGTAAGCAAAACCAACCTTTGGTATAAGTCTGTACTACACAGTTTTGTGGTAGCGTTGCTGAGCAGCCAGGCTTATCTCAAGAGGGAATGTGAGCTGTAAGGGTGTTACACAGAGGTCTACAATCACAAGTATTCAAATAAACACTTATACTCAAGGTTTCTTCGTAAAACACTTAAGCATACACTAAAAGGAGGCAATCAATATCACACAAAAATATACTACAGTACTTCACACTATCAGGTTCTGGGGCATTTAAACTACTTTGAAGGGGGAGCACAATGGCATTCAGAGCATTTGAAGAAGGAGCAAAAAGGCATAAGTTAATAAAACGAAGTGTACAAGTATTCTAAAACAGTGCAAATAGTTTGAGTTCACCAGAGGAGTCGATTCAATGCAATAGGTTAGGCCAAAGTCAATGGGCTAATTTCTTGTATAGGATAAATGGTTCTGGTTATTAAACGGTAAAGTCTTTGCCAAAGTTCTCACAAGTAGTTTGTAGAAGACAGGTTCATATGCTGGGTCACAAGCTGACTAGGCCTGCAAGTTGCCAAAGTTTCACACACTTGTGAGAGGTAAATTCTCCCGGTCGGGTTTTCACGGTACCTTATAATGAAGAAAAAGATGCCGCTGAAGACTTCTGTTCCTGGCAGTTCCTGCAGATCTCACTGTTCCTGAGCCTCAGTCGTGGGGACAAGAGGGAGGACGTCGGGGGACTCCTGCACTGCACTGGGACTGGTCAAAAAACTGACAAAGGCAATTCTTCGGTTCCGGTAGCTGTCTTCAAGCACACAAACTGGTGTCCTTCTCCCTGGTTATTCGATTTCCTGCAGCACTCTGAGGAAAATACAACCAGCTCTGAGAATGGTGTCCAGGTGGCTTACGAGTTGATTGGTCCCACCAACTCAAAGGGAGAAGTCGTCCTTGAAGGGCTTCTCTGTCGAGATGAACTTGGCAATTCGGACCTGCAGCAGGGCTTCACCGGGCAAACCAACGGTCCAGGAGTTGCAGCAGCCGTCCTCTTCCAGCTCGTCTTCGGTTCTTTCGTTCCAGTGGTCGACTCTGCCTTCCAAGCCAAGAGACTCACCTTTTATTCAGTTCTCTCCCATTCATTGCAGCCTAGCTGTCACTCACCCAGCAGGGTGGCTGTCTTTGCCGTACAGTCAGCCAGCCAATCACGCCAGAGTGCATTTGGCTCTCCTAGGAGACTAAGCACAGGGAGTTTCGGCACCTCCCTCACTTCCTGCCCACCCCAGACACTCAGGCGCCAGAGGCGGTCTTCAGTCCTGAAGCCTGCCAAAGGCGTAGGAACAAAGGGACCAAACCTAGTTTGGCGCGCAGAGACAAACTCTAGAAGGACCTTTCCAAAAAGAAACGGTGAAAAAAGAAGACCAGGACCTGTTTAAACATAGGGGGCTCAGGCGCCATCTTGAAAAACATGGCTCCTGCGATTTTTAGCTACTGGTGTTCGCGGTCGGGAAAAATCATGGTAGTTTGTTGTAAAACCACTGCCACCAGCCATTTTGACAGGAAAGGTTAGCATTTGACTGTTACATGAGTTTCTAGACACAGTGGGTACTAGGTAACCCCCTCCAGCACTATATTGTAAGATAGGGTGTGCTTGGTCTAGGAATTTGGAAAGACTAGTAAAGTCAATTTCACTTTACATTCTCTGGGAAACAGTAGTTTATCCCAGAGAAGGTATTTAAACCTTGGGAGAGCCTGTAAGGCTTCCCTGTGTCACTGCACTGAAGGTGCTGTGTGACACAAATGAAAAGATGATGCCTATGGAGTTGGTTAGACTCCATAATCAAAAGAAACAAACAAAGAAAACACATTAAAATGAAAAGTTAAAAGTCCCAAAGTGTAGCAAAAGAGCTGGAGGGCTCTAAGGTAGAGGGAATTGGCACATTTATGAGAATTCTCCCTAACACTCGTCCCCCCCAGACTAAGGGACAGGAGGATCTAATCCCCACCAGGATGGATCTCCTGTTGCAAGTCGGTTAAATGGCCTGCTGAGTACACCAGCCCCTTTTGTAAACCTTGCTATGGTACTTTTTATCAGTGGTTTTCATTTGTAAGCTATATGACCTACAAACCTGGTTTGGTACATCTCTCTTATTTAAGGTATAGGGGACCTGATCTAACAGTCCCTCAGAAGTTGTGACAACCTCTGAACCTACCATAGGGATCCCTTAGACCTAGAGGGGCCTCCACGGTTCCTCACCACCTCTCTCACAAGAGCAGGTTGGGTCTCGGGTATCTTGGTTGGAGGAGCTGTGGTCAAGCAAGGTACATGCTTCCACTTCCTCTGAGATCTGGTTTGACCTGGCTTAGAGGTTTCCCTCCGAACACTAGGATTTACACTGGAGTCTTCAGTAGAATATCCAACAGTTTTAAGGTGGTTAGCCGTAGACCTATTTTTCTTGGTTTTCCACCAGCTTTGAGAATTACCAGTTCTCCTAAGCCTAGAGAGGGGTCCAGTTTGTCTATCCACCTCTTCAGACGCAGGGGGGGTCAAAGACTTTACAACTGGATGGGCAATGTTGGAGCTTGGTTGGAGCTCCCATTTCCCTACTATTCTAGCCTCAGATTTGCCTTGGTTAAAGGTCAACTTACTTACACAAGGGCTTACAGTGGGTGTCTCTGTAGGGTTCCATGTGATTACATCGCCAGGCTTTTAAACGTGCACATTCCATCGAGGGTCCCACAGGCTCAGAGTTGTCTCTTAAGGTTGCCTCTCTAGCCAATTTGGTTCGGTCCTGTTTACTCTTACTGGGAGGCCTGGGGGTACTGGACACTACGCCTAGAGCTTTTAAGTCAGTCCCCAACAGGACTCTCCCAGGCCCCTCATTCTGAATACTGACAGGAATCCTCACTGTCATATTGTTACACTGAATGAGAGCTGGTAGAAGGGAACCAAGTGGACAGGGCCTCCAGCAAATCTAGTGGGACCTTTGGGTGCCTTAGGAACATCCTCAGGCTTGAACAAGCTTTCATCCACAACTGTTCTGCTGGCCCCTGTGTCTCTCATAGCAGGAGTATCCTGGCCATTTACAAGAAGCACTGTCCATATAATACCCTTTGGAGTTCTCTGGAATGGAGTTATACACATGCATATTCTGTTTCTTACCCAGACCCAGGGGCTGTAAGGATATATTGGCTTGAACACCCAAGGGTTCTTCAGCCAATAGGTGAAAGTGAACACTAGTGATGTATCTTCTGGTGGTATCAACTACAAGCAGGACACACAGGTACCACAAGGGAGCCAGGGTTATAAAAAGGTAAATGCTTCTTTATTAGTTACAGCTTCATTAGGAAGGTGAGAATAGGAGATCAATAGTATGGCTGCCTCTGGCCTTGGCTCTCTCCCTGCAAGTCCCCAACTGTCAATCCTGGAACCCTCTCACTCACCACCTTCCATGCCTCACACCAACACTCCAAGCTCCACTCACAGACCCACAGCTCTCATACCAGATGAAAATCATACAGAGTTACTAGGATACAACAACTAGCCATTTGTACTTCTTCCTCTGGGAAGAAGGCTAAGGAGGCAGTGCTGACCCCTGCAGGTTTACCCTGGCATCTGGGATCTCCTTTCACATGGTCTACAGACCCACAGACATAGCATTTACCAAATGCTCTCTGGAATGGGGGTTTCTGCTGACCTCTCTCTGGTTGGACACCAGAGGATTCACTAGACCTACCAGGTTTCCCATGGGATCTACCCTTATGTGATTTGGGGGCCTCTTCTGGTTGGTTTGAATTAGAGCTATCTTGATTCTCAACTTTGTGCGGCTTCCCCCATCCTTTTCTGAGTTGCCCCAGAATCCTTGTGAGTAGCCCTGTTGTCGACCCACAAGTCAGCAGCCTTTGCTAACTTCTTTGGATCAAGTTCCTTAGAGTCAGCCAAGTGCTGTCTCAGCTCAGGAGAGCAGGCATCAAAAATAGATTCCAACAAAAATAGATTTCTCATTCCTTCAAAAGTGTTACCTCTGTAACCCTTTACCCAACCATCTAAGTTCTTCAAACATTCATACACCCAGGTAGCCCAAGGGGTACCATCATGCTTTTTGAGGGTCCTAAACCTCTTAAGGTACTGGGAAGGAGTTTTCCCAAATCTAGCTATCAAAGCTAGCTTCACATTCTCATACTCCAATCTTTCACGTTCCCCCAACTCGATTATAGCATCAGTTGCAACTTGGGGGAGCCTAGACAAAAGCCAAGCAATCAATTGATTCCCTGTGAAACCCTGAATCCCATAGTTATACTCAAAAGCAGCCAACCAATCCAAAATATCAAACTTCACCTCATACATACTCACAGCTTCCTTAGGCATGCATGGTCTCTTAGGACTGGAAGACCTAGGAGATTCTGGGATAGAACCATTTTCAAGAGACAATTTCTTCATTTCAAGAACATGATGCATTTCCATTTCTCTGAGTTTGATTTCTTGATGTTTACTTTACGTTAAGCCCTGACGCGTGAAGGGCTGCTTTCTATCCCGCTGTTTGGCTGTGCTGCGCTGGGACCAAGACACAAACTTTTGTGTGTGTGCTATTTGCTTTCCCTGTGTGGAATTTAGCTCTGCTGAGCTCTACTGAAGCTTTATCAGCGTTTGAGACCGGGCTGCATAGCCCCGCCCAACCAGGAAGTCGACGGAAACAAAAGAACGCCCCAGCGACCCTTGCAGCTTTAAGCCCTGACGCGTGAAGGGCTGCTTTCTATCCCGATGTTTGGCTGTTTGCTACTTTGCCGCTGTGAAGCACCCCACAGCCTGAACGCTGGGTACATGCTGCGAAAGGTAAGGACCCATAGCTCTGTGCATGATCACAAACTCTGATAATTCAATACAACCTAGAGCGTCACTGATCCTCTTCAGCACACCTGTCTCCCGCTACTGTCCCAATTACTGCACGTAAGGCAGAACGCTACTCTTCTCTTTACTCTAGCCCGCCACGAATAAACGAAGCGACGAGCCTACCATTGTTGCAATTACTTTCACTTTGGAATAGTTTCTGCCGAGCGGAAGAGCCGCCGGTACCCTCTTCCATTTGAAATCTCTGGATCCCCACAGGCAGCACACGAAACCTGACTGCGACGAAGCTCCCCACAGATTGAACTGCAGGAAAATCAAACTAGCCCTGAGGACTGCGGGTCACAAGCCTTTGACTCAGGAGCACGGCAAACTGCGCTGATAGAGATCAGCCATTTCACGTCTCCTCTGAAGCCTCCAACTCTAAACATTGGTAAACAAAAACTAGCTCTGAGGACTGCGGCCCACGAGACTTTGACTCAAAAGCATGCAAGACTTTGTAGGTGGAGCCTAGCTACTTGCTACCCTTTAGCAAACTACCACTGTAAGTAGGAAACAGTGATTCCATCTAAAAACACTGTCCACTGCAGACAAATTTTGACAGAACCACTGCACTGCACACAGCTTTCAACTCTAAATTTCAAAGCTCTGAATCTGAACAGCATACGCGATGGAAGAAGACGCTATGCTGGACTCACCAAATGACACTCAAAGCGGACCTCATACAAGACAATGCTCAAAAGCGCTGTCTACTTCCAATCCTCAAATAAAACCAAGAACAAAAACTTTGAATTTCCCCAAAAAGGAGCAAGATACACACATATTTCCGGAAATAGAATCACATCTAAGCTCCCCTCCTAATATACCCAAAGTTCATGACCTAACACTTCCAGAATCTGTCATTGCTGAAGACAATCAAGGCCCGATAGCAGAGAAATCAAACCAGATGGAAAAGAATACTCTCGCCTCTCCCAAAAGAGACAGTGCATCTCCAGATACCGCCGCACTCAAAGAAATGAAAAGGCTGACGCATACAGACACTACTCAAACTTCACCTACCCCTCACCAGCAAGACAGAATAAGCCAAAAAACCATCTCTACCTCTATACATGAAGCCGATTCTCCATATGACGACCTAGTAAATCAAGGAAAACAATGCAATGACGTCGATTACCAGCTTGACAAGACAACCAAAACACAGCAACATGAAAGACACATGCAAAAATCCTTTTCGCATTACGATGGAACAGCCTTTGCTGATTCTCCGTCAACAACTAACCGCAATGCACCACCCACCGGGAACCCTGCATTAGGAGAACATTACACACCAATGATCTCACAAAGGGACAAGGTAGCGTTAGCTAAGAGACAATGGCAATCGCTCTATGAAAGCAAGCGCCTTTCACAGGACATAGCAAACTCACTGTCGGTCCAACGAAACCCAAAAATTGCACGATTATCTCTGGACATGATTGAGATTGAAACACTTCTTGCAAACCAAGAAAAACAAAAAGAAGTTTTTGGACATTCTTACCACGACATGTCTATGTCCACGCCGCAGCCAATCTCGTTAGATCACCGCCCTAGACACGTTGCCCCAAAAGCAGATGGTACAAAATTGAAATACCCAACACAAACACCACCCCATACCAAAAGGATTTCTCTACCTGAGACACACGATGCGAACCCATCTAAGTATGGGAGTGTGAATACAACATCCAACCCAGAACAGATTCCATCAATCCCTACCACCATGCAGGACCTCCAGAATATGCTGATCGCAGTTACATCACAAACAATGATACCCTTTCTAAAAATGCAAGAATCATGCGTGGAGACAGTAAAGACCAAGCCACACTACTGGCTCTCATCCACGCAAAACAGATCTTTATTGAATCCTTTGTCCACAAAATCAAAGATTGTCTGGACTATGAGGCCGAAACAAGTAAGATGTGGCAATCACGCCTCTCAGACATTGCGAGAAATGATAGAGCAGACAACTCACAGCCCACATCAGCCCTAATAACCATGATGACTTCCGCCAATCGATTGACCTTCTCTCAACCAACTGAGCCACAGCCCAGCCATAGTCAAACTAAAACTGGCACACAAAATAAAATTCCAACAAACATCTTATACGTGCCAATGATGTCAACTACCGATAACTCTAATAATATCTCCCATCCGAATCAGGACCTTGATCCTAATGCCTGCATACCGGACTCAAATTCGTTAAACAAAAACAAAGTAAACAATTCCAACCCACTAGCAAGCAATTATGCCATCTTTAGTCCTATGGCACCAAATGTAAAGACACAAAAGAAATCAAGACCAAAAAAAGGACAAGTTGGCTCTAGAGCCTTTCTCAGAAATCTCACTGTGCCCAATCAAAAACTTCAAATACCACCCATGACAGCATTGCTCGGCTTAATTGCTCCTTCAACGCAATTACCATGTGAGATAGGAAATGGCTCCTCGACGCCTCGAGAAAATTGTTAAACTGAAGAGATATCCGAGGAAGTGCAACTAGGTATGTTGCTTGACCTGCCACAGCATCTTGATGAAGAACCATACATCTCAGAAGAAGCACAGATTCAACCAAGTGATGCCTCTCTTGTAATTGTAGACAAATACGAGAAAACACGTTCACCACAGGAATCACAATTGACATTGTCGTGTGAAGACATATCTAATTCTACATTTGATTCAGATGGAACACGCTCAAATCATACCAGAATCGATGTCTCACATGTCCACTCATCACCAGGTTCAAACCCAACACCAAAGTCCAGAATACTGCAACCAATATTTGTTAACCCATGAAAAACTGTCAAATCATGTGCAGTCTACTTAAAAAGAACGCAGAAAAACACAGATGAACTGATTCTTAATCCAACAAATGTTTTGCGTTTATTCAAAGCAATTCTGAATTTAAAAAATATCACTACATATGACATTTTGCCAGTAAACTTTTGGATGAGAGACATCTGGATAGAATTCAATTACTTCTCAATTCTACCAGGACAAAAACAGCTTATTATTAATCACAAGAACACATTATCCACACTCGGATTTGAAGTAGATAACACTCAGCCACAAGACGAAGCGGAAATGGAAAAAAACTTTACAAAAAAAGAGTTCCCTATTCAACAAACCAAACTACTCTGACAGCCAACGAAGATCGACAAGAATTGAAAACATCGAAAGAAACACCTGGACTAATGAAAACCAGTATCATGAGTCACACAAGTCCCACCAAAAGTACATTGATCATAATGACCATCACATAAGGAGAGTAATGGATTGGTCCCAAACAACATATTCGGAGCAAAGCGATAACACCCAATAACCATTATTGCAGCAACCTCAGTTTAAAGTCTCTTTATGCTCATGGAATACACAAGGAAATAGCCATTTATTTAGAGAACAGGAACACGACCTGACAGCGTATGACATCATATGTAGCCAAGAATCATGGATCACAATCCAACCGATCTGCGACAGCTACACCATGCTGATGACTCCTGCCATAAACAACAAAAAAGGGAGGCCGTCTGCCGGATTGCTGATTAAAATGGGCAGCAACCTTAAAATCGTGGAATCAACTAGCATCAATGAATGGATACAAATAACTGTATTAAGAGTAAACAAGACTGACCCAATTCACAAACCCGACATATTCGGCATAGTCAACAATTACTGGAATCCGGTGGCTACTGGCGACAAAATATTCATTGATAAAGTAAGCTCTGGTATCGACATTACCCTAAGGCGGGCATACCACTAAAATCAAACAACATTGCTTCACGTGCCCAACATTGGCTAAAAGAAATGTCAACCAGAGGTCTCTCCAGAGTACTATTTCTGGACAAAATCACATCCAAACCGCAGCACACATGGTCCCGAGGTTCCTCCGTTGCCATTATTGACTATATATTTTTACCTGATGAGATCCACTCCAAACTAATCCAAGCTGGAATTGTGAAATCTAATAATAGTGATCATTCACTCATGACAATCTCGTGGCAGATGTATAATCCACCGAAAGAAAAACTCAAACTTCCAGAACTGACTATAAACTCGAGTCTAACTAGACTAAAAATCACAAACACAAATTTGAGAAAACTGTCAGACCAACTAAACAGTAACCTTTTGTCCGACGCTCAACGGCTGAATTACCCTCAACTACTGAATAACTTTGAGCGACCCCGAACATTTGCAAGGAGCTGAGACGCAAAGTTAAAAAGATACAACGGCTACCACAAATAAACCACGAAAAAATAAGACTACTAAAACAACAACACAAAAATTGGATGAAGAGCAACCGAGCTTTGCAAAACCAAAATGATGCTGAAACAATGCTGATCGCATTAAATAAGCGCAATACCAGAGACCTGTGGAGACTATTGAACCCACAAACGGCCTCAGCAACTACAATGTCATCAAACGTGGATGAACAGAGCTGGAAATTGCATTTTTCAAGCCCCTATAAGGATAACACGAATGAAGAAAACCAAACCAATTACCAACAAAAAGATACCTGGAATTTCACTTGGGAGACTGAAGATATTGAGAGAGCGATCATCAAACTAAACCCGTCACGGGGGCCAGGTCATGATTGTCTCTATAATGAAATCATCAAAGCCAATAAAACTACTTGGATACATATCTGCTCCCACATCTTCACAGCAATTGATAAAACTAAATGCATCCCTCCATCATGGCAAAAAGCAGTATTGCTACCAATCTATAAAAAGGGTGACACAAAAGATCCTTGCAACGACAGACCCATCGCCCTCTTAGACCCTTTGGGAAAGATTTTTGCCAACATACTTCTAGAGCAACTAAATACCTGAGCCAAAGCAAATCAAATATTTGCAAAAAGACAAACTGGTTTTGTAAAGCATGTCGGGACAAATATTAATCTATTTCTCTTAAATTTTCTAAAACAAGAGGAAATTTCTACCAAACGACAAATATACGCAGCATTTATTGATCTCAAATTGGCCTTCGACTTAGTAAACAGAACACAATTATGAACCAAACTACATCAATGGGGATGCCCAGATAATATACTGGAACCTTTGAAACTACTATATGAAAATACATCAATCAGAGTCAGACTATCAAAAGACGGCACAGTCTCAGACGACATTCAAACCTTTAATGGCCTCAAACAAGGTTGTCCATTATCAGCGACATTATTCAATTTATTTACGGCTGGTTATGAATCTGAGACTAACACCCAGACGGCCAACCCCCCAAAGCTAAATGCAATATCTATTCCATGTATAATGTACGCAGATGATATTGTCATATGCTCTCAAACACCAAGAGGGCTCCAAATAGCCCTGCTAAAATTAGAGGCCTATATGAAAGCAAATCATCCTGAAATAAACACACACAAATCGAAAGTCATGCTGCTAGCACCGACCGGTAGGACAAACCAGCAAGTGAAAACAATGTTCTTGAACCAACAGCCCTTAGCTCGAGTAACAACTGTAAAATATTTGGGGATATGGGTGAACCAATCACCAACAGAAACCAACTGGGCCAACTTCCTTCAAACAAAAACATTGTCACTAGCCCGTCAAGGACGCTTTCGCCACCGCAATACGGGAAATTTTCATTACAACCAATCATTACATTTTACAGACAAAAGGTGGTGGCTATTCTTCTGTATGGCAGCGAATCTCTGATTAACCTAGACGGAACGATATGGTCACGCCTAGGCCTGTTTTTTAGGAAAGTACTATCATTACCCCAATAATTTCCAACAGCTAGAATTAGAAACGAACTGGCACTCCAATCGTTAACATCTCTTTACACATGGAGAAAATTAGACCTATACAGGAAACTCCTGACTGATCTCCACATCCCGGCGCTAGAAATATTCCAAGGAAAAGAAAATGCAACACAAGCAACTACTTTGCTGGCCTGGAAAAAACACATGGAAGACTTAAGAATCACGGCAAATATCTCAACTGAACTACTAACACTGCGCCCGGAAAAAGCAAAAAAACGAATCACCCAATACGATTGGATAGCGACCATGGAGGCCAAAGGAAAATACAAACTCAACCAAGACTGTAAATTCGACAGCCACCCAGTAAACTGTCTCCCAGCCTATCTCCAACGATTTCCATCTACTCAAGTTAGAGATTTCTTTTTACGCTTTCGGCTAAACCTGCTACCAACAAGAGAATTACTGTCATCTAGGAATCTTCTACCAAAGGACATGGCCTTCTGCAGATGCTGCAAAAAAGAAAACGAAACCAAAACCTTGAAGCACATCATCATCTCTTGCTCAGCCCTGACTGACACAAAAATGAGTGTCAGAGACATGTACTTATCTGAAACAACTCAATTGAAACCTGAAGATCGATTGGCAAAATGTCTTCAGGGCGAAAAAAAAAAAGAGATTTTCACCATTGTATATTTCCTAAAAACAATTCTAGAAGACAAAAGTCAATAAGGAAGAAATGATTTAAGCATAACTAATTGTTCTCAGTTTTTGGACATGAAAGATTGTATAAACAAAGATGAAAGGTTTCATATATAAACCAAAACATTTTAATTAAAAAAAATAAAAAAGATGTTTACTTTCAGTTTGCATTTGGAGCCTTTTGAACTCTAACTCAAGTCTCATCTTTTCAAGAGAGGCACATTCTGGACTCATTACTGGACCTGGTAGGGTCCCTGTGGCTAAAGGTTGAGGCGTAAGAGCTTGTTGAGGTGCAGAGGGGCTCACATCCTGAGACTCCTCTAACTCTTCTTGCTCCTCAATAACATTAGAGTTAGACTCTGAATCATTATCATCCTCATCAACATTTTCCACATTTGCTGAAGGAGTAGGTGTAACAGACCCACTCCTCAGACTTTGAAATTCCAACAATCTTTCTATCAATTCATTTTTCTTTCCTTTAACAGGGAGGTTCCTGACCTTACACATTTCCTTCAGTTGATCTACTGTTAAAATGATCAGGGCCTCCTGTCTGTAGTTATCCATATCAGGCATGATACAATTACTTTTCTAGTGGTGCTTAGCCTTGTGAAGGTTACTATTTGAACAAAAGTAAAGCAGAACTCTCAATGTAACAACTATACAATTTATCCTCACCGCTTGCCACCAGTGTTAGGCAGAATTGCATGCAGTACCCTCTGGGACCACCACACACAATTAGGACTAGAGGTGTAAGCAAAACCAACCTTTGGTATAAGTCTGTACTACACAGTTTTGTGGTAGCGTTGCTGAGGAGCCAGGCTTATCTCAAGAGGGAATGTGAGCTGTAAGGGTGTTACACAGAGGTCTACAATCACAAGTATTCAAATAAACACTTATACTCAAGGTTTCTTGGTAAAACACTTATTACTTTATTACACAGTCACTTATAAAGCATTCACTAAAAGGAGGCAATCAATATGACACAAAAATATACTACAGCACTTCACACTATCAGGCTCTGAGGCATTTAAACTACTTTGAAGGGGGAGCACAATGGCATTCAGAGCATTTGAAGTAGGAGCAAAAAGGCATAAGTTAATAAAACGAAGTGTACAAGTATTCTAAAACAGTGCAAATAGTTTGAGTTCACCAGAGGAGTCAATTCAATGCAATAGGTTAGGCCAAGGTCAATGGGCTAATGTCTTGTACAGGATAAACGGTTCTGGTTATTAAATGGTGAAGTCTTTGCCAAAGTTCTCAGAAGTAGTTTGTAGAAGAAAGGTTCATATGCTGGGTCACAAGCTGACTAGGCCTGCAAGTTGCCAAAGTTTCACGCACTTTCGCAGTGAGAGGTAAGTTCTCTCGGTCGGGTTGTCACAGTACCTTATAATGAAGAAAAATATGCAGCTGGAGACTTCTGTTCCTGGCAGTTGCTGCAGATCTCGCTGTTCCTCAGCCTCAGTCGTGGGGACAAGAGGGAGGACGTCGGGGGACACCTGCACTGCACTGGGACGGGTCAAAAAGCTGGCAAAGGCAATTCTTCAGTTCCGGTAGCGGTCTTCAAGCACACAAATTGGTGTCCTTCTCCCTGGTTATTCGGTTTCCTGCAGCACTCTGAGGAAAATACAACCAGCTCTGAGAATGGTGTCCAGGCGGCTTAGGAGTTGATTGCTCCCACCAACTCAAAGGAAGAAGTTGTCCTTGAAGGGCTTCTCTGTCGAAATGAACTTGGCAATTCGGACCTGCAGCATGGCTTCACCGGGCAAACCAACGGTCCAGGAGCTGCAGCAGCCGTCCTCTTCCAGCTCGTCTTCGGTTCTCTTTTTCCAGTGGTCGACTCTGCCTTCCAAGCCAAGAGACTCCCCTTTTATTCAGTTCTCTCCCATTCATTGCAGCCTAGCTGTCACGCACCCAGCAGGGTCGCTGTCCTTGCAGGACAGTCAGCCAGCCAATCACGCCAGCGTGTATTTGGGACTCCTAGGAGACTAAGCACAGGGTGTTTCGGGCACCTCCCTCACTTCTTGGCCACCCGAGACACTCAGGTGCCAGAGGCGGTCTTCAGTCCTGAAGCCCACCAAAGGCGTAGGAACAAAGTTACCAAACCTGGTTTAGCGCGCAGAGACAAACTCTAGAAGGACCTTTCCAAAAAGAAACAGCGAAAAAAGAAGAACGGGACCTGTTTAAACAAAGGGCGCTCAGGCGCCATCTTGAAAAGCATTGCTCCCGCGATTTTTAGCTACCGGTGTTCGCGGTCTGGAAAAATCATGGTAGTTCATTGTAAAACCACTGCCACCAGCCATTTCGATAGGAAAGGGTAGCATTTGACTGCTACATGAGTTTCTAGAAACAGGGCATACTAGGTAACCCCTACAGCACTCCATTGTAAGATAGGGCGTGCTGGGTCTAGGAATTTGGAAAGACTAGTAAAGTCAATTTCACTTTACTTTCTCTGGGAAACAGTAGTTTATCCCAGAGAAGGTATTTAAACCTTGGGACAGCTTGAAAGGCTTCCCTGTGTCACTGCACTTAGGGTGCTGTGTGACACACATGAAAAGATGATGCCTATGGAGTTGGTTAGACTCCATAATCAAAAGAAAGAAACACAGAAAACACATTCAAATGAAAAGTTCAAAGTCCCAAAGTGTAGCAAAAGAGCTGGAGGGCTCTAAGGTAGAGGGAATTAGCACATTTATGAGAATTCTCCCTAACAGGGGTGGGCTCAGGAATCTCTACATTCTGATACATTCTGAATGAGTGACGCCCGGGGATGAGAGGGTGAGGTCGGGGATATCTACATTCTGATAAAATTGTATTGCTTCACTTTCATATCTTTATGTTTAAATACTAATGGCGAGATTTGGGGGGGTCGACTTTTTGGTAAATTAAGTGTAAGTTTATGAGGTTGAGATTTAGGTAAGTGATCATTTCAATACGACTTTTAGGACAGGTGAGATTTTAGTAGGTGATTAAAAGACTAAGATCACATTTTGATATATATTTTTCATTATATTTGTTTACTGACGATTTTTCACTGTGGTGGGGGTTGGTAGGGCAGGGGTTGGCGGGCTGGGGGAACAGAGATATTAATGGGCCTCCACCCATCCATTACAGAAAGAAACAGTGAAAATCAAAGCAGTGAAGAAAAATGCCTGGTAAAAACACATAGGGCCTCATTACGACTCCGGCGGTAACCGTGCCTGAAATTCCGGCAGGTTACCGCCGGACTCGTATTACCATTCCGCCTCCGTGATTCCTGAATTACCGGGGCATTATGACCCCGGTGACCCGGGAATTCTGGAGGCGGAATTTGGTAAATCCCCATTCCCATTGAGTCCCATAGGACTCAATGGGAATGGGGAAGTGGAAACACCGGCATCATCTCGCGATGGTGCCAGTGTTTCCACGTCCGCCTGCAGGCGGGTGGTGTTAAACCCGCCAGGTCAGACCTGGCGGAAATGACACCTCCCGCCTGCAGTACTCGAGATCACCCGGTATGGAAACAACGGTGGCGGCGGGTTTAAAGCCACCGTTATTTCCATACAGGGTGACTCATAATGAGGCCCATAGAACCCACAGGGGTGGAATTTAACTTCACAATTCCTGGGATGAGAGTGGTGCCTTTAAAAGATACCTCTCTCTTCCATGTAATTCCCAGGAAAAAACTGCCAGGGACATTTTCATGGACACTAACAGGGAGAGCTAACTTCCAATTAACTATCTGAAGGGAAATGTTAGCGACAGGGAACGTCTTAAGGGGGCACTAGATAATTTAGTGGCCTGCAGAGGACTATTTGTTAGAACCTCTGGCCCACAGAAAGTGCTGTCAATAACAGTGGTACTGGAAGTAGTGTCTCTGATTCCAGTGGTAGGGTGGCCGTGCACTATAATGGAATGGACATACTGCTAAGTATTGGAGGGAAATACCCCTCTCCCTGTCCCCTTTCTGGGGCTTGACCCTCCCACATTAAGCAAAGCTGAAGAAATCTCTGGGATGTCTGCACAAGGGCAAGTCTCCCAGTGACCAGAGGCCATGCTTAAGGCACTCTGCTCAGCAGTCTTTTTAGGACAGCTAGGCTAACCTCTGCAATGGTCAGTTTTTCCACAGTCCCAGCAGGTGCTAGGGAGTCTGGGAATTACTGAGGAACCACCACTCACCTTTGGGTTACTGGTGCCATCCTTCATTTTGCAACCACAAACAAGGGGTTTACCCACTTCTACTTTGAGGGCCTGTAAGAAAGGAGAATTTCAGCCTTCCTTACCTGTCCCCTGATCACTGTGGTTAACTCTGTGAGAGACCCACAAGGCAGCCATCTCTGCTAGTTTGTTGGATCCGTGATGATGGAATTAGCTAAGTGCTAATGCAAATCAGGGAAGCAAGCATACAGGGGGTTTATAGGTTATACAGAAGGCATGCCCTGCACTGTGAGTTTAGAGAGAGAGAGGCTTGCCAGGAGTAATCTAAAACCCAGAGTCTCTATTTTTAAATCACACATAGAAATGCTAAATCTCCCAGGAGTTAAGATGGAGCCGGGGTCTGTAGTGTGTAATAAATGTGAGGAACAGAGGGCATCCACCGGGATAAAAGTGAGTCCACACTGAGGGCACATCAGGGCAAGAGGAGACTTACCTGCTCAAGACACTCTTCACATCCTAGAAAGAGAAAGAAGACAAGATAAATAGTCATCCCACATTGTTCTCAACGTTGATTTCCATTTTACAGAGACCCTGAGATGCAATTCAAGGAGAGTTAGGTTGCTGCATTATCTAGTCTAGGAATCAGTTGAGCATCTGGAAAGTTTCTGGTCAGCAATGCCAAGCTGTGTGTCACAAACTAAGACACTGACCCACACCCTATCAAGTGCTTCTGAGTAATGGAAGCAAAACGTCACCCAAAACCTTGAAGGTGACCTACAGTCCTCTCGCTTTAAAGCCATATCCTGGGGTTTCTTAACAGTTTCTTCTGAGCTGCTGGTTTTGTTGACACACTCTGCCAGCTTGGACATGATTGCCTGTTCTCAGTGCAGTGTGCGTTGCAGGTTCTCAAGTGTGCATGTGTAGGAAGACACATGCTCAATGCGTGCGTGCGCGCGCGCGTGCGCGCGTGCGTGTGTGTGTGTGTGTGTCATTCAGGTGGCCAGTACACAGCCATTGCTATTGGAACCAGTTCCTGGGGGTGGACCAGTGAGGGAGGATCACCTGGATGGGGGTCCTCTGGGAGTGAGAGTGGGACACCGACGGGTGAGACGCGATATCCCCCTTACTTCAACACCTTTTCCCCATCCTCTCACGTAGGACATTCAAAAACACTACCCCGCCCCCTTTCCAACACAAACACTTTCACGTCACACAATAGACAACGGACTAACACCAGAGCCGTTTACCAGACATGTCCCAATACCAGGGTCAGGCAATTAACCTGAATCACACACACCTGACGGCCCTTTCCTTTCCCACAGTGATAAAAGGTGGATCAAGAGAACACAGTACAAGCACTGCAGACAGCACGACGAGACGGCTAATCAGGCGCGGCAGTTCAAGGAGAAGGAGAAAGGCGGCAGGAGTCGAGAGGGTGGCGAGGAGAGAAGTGACCTTGCCCTTTTCGTCCCAGGCCTGCTGATCCTTTGAAGATTAAGACATACAGACCACGAACAATAGCACAAATGTCTTGCAGCAGATGTCAACCGTACACTGGACAAGCCTACGCCGATAAGCAGGAGCGAGGGACGCTTTCGCGACCGTGGTACCGGCCTTGACTCCAATGAAGAGAGAAGCCAAGCGATTCATCACAGCCAGTGAGTGGAGGGGAGAAATGATAAGAACGGGGCTGTGTTGAAAGAGAATCGCAAAGTGGCCAGTTTGAACTCTTTAATGAACTGAAAAGTATGGAGGGGAGACCAGCTGCAAAAGGAACCAGCACCACGTGGGTGCTAACTCGAGAGACAAGGCCATAGGAGGGCCACCGAAATAGGACAAAGTGGTCATACTGAGGGTTAAGCAAAATCCCTGCACAGTCGAAGTACTTTGATCTACAAACTGTGAAAAAACAAGGGAAGTGAATCCCGCAAACATTGAACTGTGGAGAAGTAGAATTGTGACGGTAAAGAGGGGTCTGCGGCCCAGAAGAGGGGGACCCAGGGGAGAGCCACTATCACCCTAATTGAGAGCCAAAGTGAACTCGGTGGAGGAAGGCTAACAGTCGAGAGTGGTCGGAATCCGGCAGAGGAGGATCCAAGGGTGAAAAGTTGTCACCCCAAAGATTGTCGAAAGTAAAAGCAAGAAGCAAAAGCAAAAGTGACTAGTGAGACGGCAAGAGTGAACATGACCAAGGGATGCCAGAGAAGAGGGGCAAAGTTTAAAGTCCCAAGAAACAGTATGTTGACAAAAGTGAACCCGGTCGAGGGATGTCCACTGGAACTGTTTAAAAGACATTAAGATTTGCAAAGAAGGAAAAGCCACAGAGTGAACCCGACCGAGGGAGGCTAAGATTCGAGAGGGGGCAGCGCCCAGAAGAGGGGGGGACCCAGGGGTGAACAGTCCTCACCCTAAGTAAAACAAGGAAACCAACTTTCATTTGTTAAAGGACATTTTTGTTTGAACTTTATTTTGGAGCATGACAGGGCTTTGAAAGCTTGAGAAAGTAGCTATCCGGGGTCCTAATATCATCAAGGAACTTTCGGGGGATTTGCGCCCAGAAGAGGGGAATCCCGGGGTGAAAGTTGCCACCCAAAGCCCCTGGAAAAGCGACTGTTACATTTATTTGTTATTTGAATACGTCAGGTACTCGAATGCAAGAGACTTTCAAGTGAAATGAGACTTGGCCATAGACGGCCCTGATAGCTGGAACTGAACAGTCATCTGGTGCTGGGCAAAGCTCGAGAGAATGCTGTGCTCCAAGATCCAACCTTACCCCGTGCGCAAAACGTGGGGAAGGAAGACCCCAGGCTACCGCATCCCGACATATTATTTGAGAACACTTCTATCTTTTCTTGAAAACTATCCCACACCCCTTTTTGTATTAGTTGTAAGGCTTGGCAATAGGTTTCTTCGTATAGGCCCTTTTTTATTTGACACAACGCCACTAGGACCGCCTTATTTTTCATTTGATGGTTGACGCTTGCTCCCATCTTAGATTTAGGTTTAGATTAGGCATTTTTTCAACCTGCATACAGCATTCATCGTTCAATAAACACCCTTGAACTGTGATTACTTGTGTCTGTCTTACTTGTTGCCACCATGAGTTCCTTACAGCAAGTCATAGAGATGCACAAGGAGTCATGCTCTTTGTCCCAGTTTGTAATGGTTGCTGAAGTTCTAGAGAAGGCACAAGGCTCCATCTTGCCACATATCACCTTGATGTCGCCAATATGGTGTGGGAAGCAGAGTAGTAGCCTGCAGCGAAAGTGCGAGTCATCCATAACTGGCGATCAAATGGTTGGTTCCAGAGACATAGCTGCATTGTTTGTGCTGGGAACTAGAGCCACTGTGAACTAAAGGTGGGAGGGGGGGCGGGTAACATTTGGCTCGGACAAGCAGCCCAGAGCCTGACATTACTGGCAGATTTGAGGTTGCACTTACATGTAGTGACTTCATACATACAAGGCATTAACTGCGATTAGGTGGCATTACTGAGAGGTGTTGAGGTTGCACTTTGCATCTGCAGCACCTACACAAATGGAAATGAACATGACATACAGTGACTTTACAGGCATGCCAGGCACTAACTGGCATTAGAGGAGTTTGATGCTGCACTTTGCATATGATGGCAACAACTGCACAATTGTGAGACTGCACATACTGCACTCAGCATTAGAGGGCATTACTGGGGCATTTGGACTAGACTAGCTGTCACAGTGCAGCATTCGCTGACTTAGTGCTCTCTCTGTATGCGCTGTCTCGCTAACAATTTCTCTCTAGATCTATGGTATGGTACAGTCTCTCTCTCTCTCTCTCTCTCTCTCTCTCTCTCTCTCTCGTGGGTGTGCTGCTCTCTGCAGGGTGGTGTGTCAGTAGGTGAAAGCAGTCTTTCATGCTGTCCCTCTCTCTCTGAGGTGTATTGTAAAGTGCACTCTCTTGGCTCTCTCTGTCTGGACAGTGTGGTGTGCTCACACTGGTTCTCTCTGTCAATGTGGTTTATCCCTCGGTTAGAGAACAGAACCTCCAAGATAGCACTAGTGTAGTCTGCTGTGCACTTTCTCTCAGTGTTATTGCGGTCTAGTTTTCTCTCTCCTTCTGTCTCGGTGTCCCTCCATCCCTCTGCTTCCCTGTCCCTTCGACCCCCTGCATCCTCCCCTACCAGTGCATTTCTGTCCCTCCATAACACTCCCTCCATCCCCCTTTACCTCCATCTGTCCCCATTTGTCCTGGTCCCCCTGTCCCTCTACCTCTATTCCCCCTTTCTCTCTGCCCCCTCTCTCTTTCCCTTGTCCATCTTTCTCTCCCCCTCTCTTTTTCTTGATAGATTATGTTATGGGTGTGATTTGTACAGTGCTAACGGCCACACTCAGGCATCAAAGCACTTGCTAACCTGACCCCCGGTTTGAGGAGCAGAGAATGTTCTCAGTTTATCGTGGAAGGCCAACAACAAGCTTGCTGTCCTTACTCTAGAAGCAGAGAGTTCACAGCCTGGCCACCTGTACTTGGTAGGAGCTGCCCTTAGCATTTTTTCCTTTTAAGACAGAGTTGCAGCCAGATATTTCTCAAACTGAGCGAAGGTGCCATGGTATTTCACCCCATTCTGCCCTGCGGGGTAGGGGCAACGGGTGAGACACCATCTAATTTCAGAATATCCCTTCATAATAGTAGAACACGCATTAGCTTTCAAAGTGCAAGTCCCAATATAGTGCCTTGGACTGGCCACCAGGGGGCGCAGAGACAAACATGGTCCCTGCATGAGCTCCGCTGCCACGGCACCGAAAAGTGGATTGAGCCCCCACTTGTGCCCCCCCGCAGATGGAAATCGAGTGGCTACTGTGGGAAGATCCCCCCACTCTATGAGGAAAATCCCAGAATAAATCGGACCAGGAATCGATCCGAAAACACTATATGAATGTACAGCCCGCCGGACCCGAAAAGTGAAACTGAAACCGTGCAACTACACGTGTTGTGACGGAGACCGGCTGCTCCCCAGGACCTACGGCACTGAAGCGTCTCCGCAGTAAAGGAACCAGCGGAATCCCTGATTATTGAGCGGACTGAGGAGGTAGGTGCCCCTTGCTGTGAAGCACCCGATCCTCTACTATCTGTGACCTGCACCGAGCGCTGAAGGCGGCCACTGTGAGCCCGACCCCAGTCGTGCGCTGCCCCGCTGAGGCCCGTTGTACGCGCCACAAAGTAAGACATTTGGCCTCATTACACGGTAGGCGGTAAGGGATTACCGGCACCGGTAAGGGCACCGGTGCCGGTAATCCCCTACCGCCCTACTACGAGGTCCCTCAGCCGGTCCAGTCCTTAACGTGTGGTCAGATCACACGTTAAGGAAGGGACCCGCTGAGGGACTTCAAAGCAAATAATGGTACCGCAAATTACAGTACCGTTATTAGCTCTTTCCCCATTCCCATTGAGCCCTATGGGGGCTCGAATGGGAATGGGGAATGGTAATTGGCATGGGAACTTAACGGGTCCTCCAGTGTCGGAATGACCCGGTAAATCCCCATACCGCCTACCCGGACCCAGAAGGCAGTAAGGGGTAGCCATGGTGCTAATAGCGCCATGGTTACCACCTACCGTGTAATGAGGCCCATTGAGTGGGAAGCGTCTGAAGACCCTCCCCCCCATCTGAATAAGATCAGGAACCGCAGCCCAAGTGTGGCACCCGACACCCCCAATCGCACCTGCTACGGTCGCATTCTACGGAGTGCGTCCGCGTAGCATACGTGGTGACCCGACGGGTAAAGGACCTGTAGTGGCAGCATACAGTGAACCACACGAACAGAGTCCCCGCCGCTGCAGAGCTCCAGTGCCCCTCCGAATTTGAAGGGTTATCGTCCCACACGCTCCTATATCAATACCCGATGCGCAGCATGCACGGAGGGGAGGTTTAAATCACAACTTCTGCACAAGGACACTCCATCCACAAAACGCCTCTTATGCGGGCAAAGACCGGAGTGAGGAGCGAGCAAAGGGAGAGTGGCCACGTGAAGTCACAGGTGGGCCAGAACCCTCAGAGGAAACATCCAGAAACGACACATACGCAACTCTCCTACTACTATCCCCAACCCAACTGCATGAAGAGAAGGGGAACCTGTGCACTTTGACAGCGCCGTACCCTGGTGCGCAAGCAGACCTAAGCCAAGCCTAACACTAGGTAATTAGCACGCCACAAGCCCCCTCACCCCGGTGGATGAGCACCGATCGCACAACGACCCTCTCCCAGTGTGGCCCACCAGACAGGACCAAAATAGGGCCCGCCCAGAGCAAAATTGCCTCCGGATCTCCCTAGAGTGAACAACAGACCAAAGGCACCCAAACTCGGCTACGAACATAGTGGACCCAGCGAAGCCTCATAGTCGTATCCAGATCCTGGAATTATTCTGAAGGCATCCCCCTACACATTTAAACAACATGACACCACAGTCTGTCTACTATTAAAGTAAGTGGTAAAGGGGGCGACCCAACCCACTATACAATAGGTTAAAGGGGGAAAAGGCTACGAGGAAAGGCTGAACTTTAGAGCAATGCCCCAGAGAGAGACATTAATGAACCAACCAAACCATTATACATTGGAATAAACGACGGAATACCCAGCAAGAACTACACTGCAGTGCCCCAGAGAAGGACTGCATTAAGGGCCTACGCCCGCAGAGCTCAGGGAAACACGGTATCGCCGCACCCAAATCTCTGGCATACATACAATCCCGCTCGACCTCACAAGGACCACAACGCCCTACCAAAGCCATCCCCCAGAGGCTACATGAGTGTGAGACAAAAATTGGCTCAGTTTGCTTACACCTCCATACCTATCGGAACAGACGACCCCAACATGGCGGCTAGACACCACAGGAAACTAATTGGCAGCCACGAAAGGAGACATTGCAGCCCTGTTGGGAGAAATTAAAAATATGGGGGCTAACATAGGAGGCAAGATAGACAAAATCATGCAAAGGTTGGACAACATGGAAGAAAGACTTGAAGGAGTAGAGAACAATCAGGCATCCATAGACACTCTAGAAATACAACTCGATCAGAGGATAACAGAACTATAACAACGAGAAGAAGACTTCAAGCTCAAGCTGGACGACTTGGAAAATAGAGAAAGACGGAACAACATACACATTTTTGGGATTCCGGAACGAGAAGGAGAAACCGAAACTGATCTGAGGAAAACACTTAATGACATTATCAAGCTCCTGGTCGCGGGGTGCGTGGCCTGGTGCTCATGGCGTAAGGAGGCAGAGACGCCAAGCTCCGGCCGAGTTGCCATAACCTGATCCTGAAACAGTGTTCAAAAACCACCATCATCCTAAAGAAGCAGACCTAGGGGAAGCAGAAGCGATACCCAACACAGCGCAAGCAAACTGCGATAAAATCGGACCCGGGGAAGCCACGAAAACTCGCCCGAACCGACACCGCCCCCCCCCACCCCTCCAGAGACCCACACAAAATGCGGACGCGATCGAGTGCCTATGCTGCTGAGGGGAAGAGAGCAGACGGCCGCCAAGGCACCAAGGCGAGGCAAGCCGACCCAAGGTCTCCGATACATCACGCCTGGGGAGTGTAAGAAACAGCGTGAGAGAGAGGAAGAAGGCGCCCGAACCCCACCTCAGCATCGAGTGACGCACAAGCTCCTCCCGACATCCAGGACCGCGACATCCAGCAGCCGGCAGCCGCGACGGAGGAGACTCGAACAGCAACGGGCGGCTGAACCCAGGGTAATCCAGGACCCCCATAGCGAGGCTGGATACGGGGAGTATCCCACCCGACGGCGCAGCACAGGAACAAGACCAGGGGGTGCGTGGCACAGGACCAGTGACCAGCCATCCTCAACCGCGAAGCAGCAAAGGAAAGCGAGACACATCGTGGGGGCCATACCCGGGACCAGCAAGACCAAATTGAGCCACAGCAACAGGGGGCACTAAGGGAAACAACAAATAAAGACAATTTGGGATCAATCTTACAAGGCGCCGAACCCGAACGCCAGCACACTGGGGGGGGGGGGGAATTACGCCAGGCAGCAGTTCAGCACCAATGCACCTTAACCACCCCGCAAAAACACTACAAACGAGGCCACCCACACACCGCTTCCACCGGGCGCTTTGCCCATGAGACAGTAGGGGCTACAACAAGGTAAACCGGAACCGGCAAACTCCAGCCCACAACTGCCCAAATTTGTAACGCTAACCCCCACAGCAACAACCGGAAACAGAGGCTCCAATGGAATAACCCCACAGGACACCACGGAACACAGTGGGGGGCAAGCTCAAACAAATCCACCACACAAGAACCGTCACCATAACGGACCAAATTATAAAAGGGTAGCTCAAGAAGCAGTGGTACTACAACCAAAACATGCACAGACTATAGCACAAATAAGACAAAGTCACAGACCACGCCAAAACCTAAAACAAGGCGAACACCAAGGGCACTGAACTATCATCTATAACACACTACGGGAACTACGTTGCACCACAATGTCCTCCTCAAGAAGCAAGGGGAAGACAGCCACAATGGACCCCTTTGTCACAACCAAATCCCACGCCCCAGCACACACAGCAACCTCCGAGACCAAACACCAAAAAACAACGGACAGGGATGACAGAGATAACCAATTATTAGAAGCTATAGCCGCACTAAGAACATTTATAGACACTAAAATCGATGAGGTGAAATCTGACATGCAGCTCATGCGCCAAGATGCCCGCAACCTTGCTGAGAGAGTTACTAACACAGAATCGGCCCTCCAGGAGACAGCAGAAGACACTGCAGACCTAAAAACCCGAATGGCCGAACTAGAAAGGAAAGTGGTCACACTAGAAGCAAGATCCGAAGAGGCAGAAGGGCACGCCAGGCGCAGTAACATATGGATACTCGGAGTACCTGAAGGAACAGAAGGACCGAACCCAACAGCTTACGTAGAAACCCTAATACAGCAAGAAATTGGAGCAGGACAACTAACACAAGGTTTTGCTGTGGAGAGGGCACACCGCTCCCTCCAAAAGAAACCACCGCCAGGCTCATATCCCCGTCCGAAAATCGCGAAGATCCTCAACTTCCAAGATAGGGAAACCATATTAAAATACTCAAGAGAGGGAGGAGTGATAGAACGAGATAACTCCAAGATCACCATTTACCCCGACTATACACCAACGCTACAAAGGGCGAGAAATGTGTTTGTTCCAATCAAGGCCAGGCTCAGACAATTGAACCTAAAATACATGTTACTGTACCCATCCAGACTGAAGGTGATTTATAAAGGACGAGCAATATTCTTGGAAACACCGGCAGCCGCCACCATGTGGATGGAGCACAATAACCTAGAAGAAGGGAAAGAAGCAACCTCTCAAGAGGCTCGGGGCTGAAACCATGGAGCACAGAGGGCCTGCAACCACTCCTCCCCCCACATCCCTGTTGAAGGAGTAACACACTGAAAACCCAGGAACACCATAAAGATATGAGACAGCAGAATGGTTATGGAACTCGCTCGGCCTCCCCAACTGAGCACACAGCACTAACCCACGAACAGACCAGTGCAGGCCAGTTGCCAGCACAATCTCACTCGCGCCCGAAACCCAGGATGGGCCCAGACAGCGCGAGGGCGCCTGAGCACTGCAAAGGGAAAGCAGTTGCTGGGCGCAACAGTTCTAGTTATGTTTTTTGTATTGTTTGTCACACTGTCTTCAGGCCACAAATAACCGGAGGGATAAAGGACATGAAAACCATAAGCCTGAGAGCTAAAAAAAGGGGAAGAACCAGCGGGAGGGGCCGAGCACTGGAAGCAGCGACCACCCCAGGGACATAGCTGAGGTCGAACCAGAGAAACGCCCAAAAGTCGATAATGGCGGCGAAACTCAATGTAATGACATGGAACGTGAGGGGGATGGGGTCATACTTACGTAGAAATCGGATCCAATCCTTCTTATGAAGAAAGAAAGTCTCGATTGCAATGCTCCAAGAGACCCACCTCACGGCGGAAGCCACGGACAAACTGATAGAATGCTGGGGGGGGCATTGGAAAGGAGCGCCCTACACCAAATACGCACGCGGCGTATTCACATGGGCGAGTCCAGAAGTACCATTCCAATTACTAGGAGTGGAAGTGGATAAAGAGGGCAGATATTGAATAATGTGGGGCATAATCGAACACATCAAAATATGTATAGTGAACTCCTACTTCCCCCAACACGGCATACCCGCGCACCTCAAGCAACTGTGCGCCAAAATATCACACCACAGAGATGGAACCTTCATATGGGGGGGCGGACTTCAACTGTGTTAAAGATGGAGCTATGGACAGGTCTGACCCACCAACAACTAAAAAATGCAACCTCAGAGGTGCTAAATAACATGGTGGAGCACCTAGACCTAGCCGATGTTTGGAGAGAACTACACCCCACGGAAAGATACTATTCTTACTACTCATCCCCTCACAACCTACACACCAGAATAGACTATCTCTTCAGATAGAGAACAATTGACGCAAGCAGAATCCGCAAACTACCTGGGCAGATCGATCTAAGACCACTCTCCCTTACTCATGCAATGGAAGCTCAGAGGCCCCAGACCCCCCCATCCGGATGTGGCGAATGCCCACTGAAGCTCTGACCATTCAAGGAAAACCTAGGGGATAAACTAGAGGAATTTGTAAGCATCAACACAGGAACTGTGGACAGATGGAGCACACTATGGGAAGCCATGAAAGTGGTGACACGTGGGGAAACAATAGCGGGTGCAGGGGAGTCCGGAAAGAACTGAGAAGAGAACTGGAGGACAAGGAAGAGGAGATAAAGCAACTAGAAGCCAACACCCAAAACACCAAAGCGGATGAGAAAAAACTAAAGGAGATCAGAAACAACTGCCAGCTAGCCTGGGAGAGACTATCCAAATTGGACTTCACAAAACGCACCGCCAGAGCGCACAAAGAAGCTGACAAACCAGGCAGGTTACTGGCCTGGTTGTGCAAAAAGGAACACCCAAGGCACCTGCCGAATGAAATCAATGACGAATATGGAGTAACACACAAGACGCAACTGGCGATAAACAAAACTTTCACTGAGTTTTACTCCAAGCTATACGCCCACGACGCACAAGTACCGAAAGAGGACATCAGGACCACCCTAGAAGAGATAGGACTCCCCAAACTAACCAGCGAGCAGAGAGAGGCGTTAGAAGAGGCGATCACCATGGAAGACGTAACAGAAGCAATCAGGTCACTCGCCACATGCAAGACACCAGGGAGCGACGGCCTCCCACCAGAGTTCTGCAAGGCCTATGAAACAACCTTGACCCCGATATTACACGAAGTATTCCTGGAGGCGTATAAGGTAGGGACCCTACCAGGAAGCATGAGAGAAACGCTCATAATCCCGATGCTTAAGCCAAACAAACCCGCAAATGACTGCGACTCCTACCGCCCACTAGCGATGCTAAATTACGACAGTAAGATCTTAACCACCATATTGGCTAAAAGACTAGCAAGGGTGGTGGGGTCCCTAATACACGACGACCAAAATGGATTTGTACCAGGCCGCAACACTACAGCTAATTTACGAAGACTCCAACACGTCATGGCGCAAACCATGGGGAGCAGGGAAGACATGGCAGTGCTGTCACTGGATGCCATCAATGCGTTTGATTCTATATTCTGGGAGTGGCTAATTGAGGTCCTGAGGGAATTCGGGTTCGGTGAAAGCTTCGTGAGATGGGTCAAGGTATTATACAACGCCCCCATGGCAAGAGTGAAGACTGGGAGCATGGTGTCAAAGGGCTGGGCAATACAGAGAGGCACCAGACAAGGTTGTCTGCTATCACCAATGTTATATATCCTGGGGCTGGAGCCAATAGCTATCTACTTCAGGAAGCAGCTCTTCGACGCAGGGATAAGGGTGGACGGGAAATACATCATAATCTCACTATATGCTGACGACTTCCTTTTATACTTAAGAGACCCACAAACAAATGCTCCAATAGCACTAGACATACTGGACAATTATGCACGCTACTCAGGGATACAATTCAGTAAGCAAAAATCATGTGCATTTCCACTGGCCCGGCTCAGATGGGTAAAGGAGGAAGACCCACCTGAGGTGGGGATCAAGTGGTAACCAGAAGTGTTTCGATACCTGGGAGTTAACATAAAACACACGCCAGAGCTCACGCACGAATGCAACACAGAGGCTGTAATGAGAGGACTGCACAACTCCATAAAATTCTGGTCCAAACTACCACTCTCAATGATGGGCAGAGCAGCAATCACCAAAATGATAATCCTCCCGAGATTCTTGTACTACTTCATAAACATATGCTACTACATAAGACCACCCTTTTTCAGAAGACTAGAAACACTGCTCAGAGAACTTCTATGGGGCGCGACCCGGCACAACTACCCCTAAGCATACTATCACACCCACACAAGGAAGGAGGGATACAACTTCCTGACCTCCAGAAGTACTACTTAGCGGCACAGCTCAGCCACGTGACGAAATGGCTGTCAGACGAACCAACAGCTGAAACAGATCTACTGCAACAATCGACAGCTCCAACATACCCCAAAGAGATTCTATGGAACCCGCAGATTGAACCCCCAAACGTACCCATGATAGTAAAGCTAGGAAGACAAGCATGGAACAAGACCAGCTCGGTGCTTCTATTACACCATCCATATGCACCTGAAATCCCCATACTGGCAGATGTCTGAAAAACCCCCACTGACCTACCTGCGATGAGGAGCTGGGAAAAGGTGGGACTGTACACCTGGGGAAACATGTTCGATGAAGGTGTTTTTAGGGACTTCAACTCACTGCATGCACAGGAGGGACTGGCAAAAGGCCAGCTCTTATGGTACCAACGGGTCAAGCACACCGCAAAGAAGAAATGGAGCACATGGCCTGAGGAACCAACACCAAACCCCTTGATACAAGAAATGTACAACCTAAGCGACGGCTGGAAACCTGTAACCAGATTATACAGCCAAATAATAGACAGACCCAATCCCTGCAGCACGTCACTGAAAGAAAAGTGGGAGAAAGACTTGGAAATCACCATGACCGAGAACGAATGGGGAAGGGTACTACTCTACCCGAAAGAGGTGTCCAAAAACACCAGGTTCAGACTATCTCAGCTGAACGTCCTATACAGAACTTACATGACCCCACAAAGGGTAGCCGGCTTTAACAAACAAGCCCGACCGCAATGCCCGTGGTGCGGTAGCGATGATGCTAACATGATCCATATGTTCTGGACCTGTCGCAAAGTACTAGGATTCTGGGCCAAAATCAAACAAACCTGCAGAAAAGCAGGAGTGAATAGGTATGAATGGACCCCGAAAGAGTGTCTACTAGGCACATATCCCAGATTGAGCAAAATCAAGCATATCGTAAGACTAATGGACATGGCGTGCCTCCTCACAAAGAGAGCGATCGCAATGGCGTGGAAATCACTTGGAGGCCCAAGATACGAAATCTGGATCAAAGAGATGGAGAGATGGACAACTGCGGAAACCAACGCCTGGAACGCGGCGATCACTCGAGAGGAGGGTGACATAAACGCCACGTTCGAATCATGGAAAGCCTTAATAAGAGACATGATCTTCTCGACAGACTACAAGCCCACCTGAGCCCACATGTGTTGCCTAGCACAAACACGAAACATCACCGACAAGACATTGACCACACCCCCCAACAGGGCTTTCCCAGAGCAATATACTCAAACCTTACAACATCCCACCATCTAAGAGGAAAAGAGAGTCATAACCACAACACAGCCGGAAGACAGTCACTGTTTACTGTTGTTTAATGTTTCTGTTTTATTAGTTAAGAAATAATGGACACTATCCGATAATAAGATTACAACTTACATTTAATACTGTGTTTGTCTATAAATGCAAATAAAAATATATTTTTTTTAAAATCAAGCACCTGGTCGCGGACGATGCTATAGATGAGCCCATGACAGAACGAATCCACAAGGCCGGTGGCCCCCAAGGCGGACCAAGATCGGTTCTCGCTCGATTCCATCACATCCAAGACAAGTCCAGGGTACTTGAGAAGGCCAGAAGGAGTGAGGCTATCACTTTAGGAGGTGCTCAAATCTCAATATACCAAGACCTATCCTCTCTGACACTGGCTCTCAGGCGGATGTGCCGACCCCTCACGAAACGATTGAAAGAAAAGAACATCCGATACAGGTGGGGCTACCCCTTCTCCCTCTCCTTTGAACATGAGGGAACCAAGATTAGACTGAGATCCAAAAAAGAAATCAAGGCATGCATCGCCGAACTAATCGGTCCCTGGGAAGAAGAAAGCAATCAAGAAGAACCGAGACGAGAAGACCGAGAATGGCGCATTCAAGGCCCTAGGAGAAAACATGTGAAAGGTTCAAGAAAGTACCGGAGAGGTAACCTCTCCCCGGAGGGGGACAACTAAACATTCACGAACTTGGTAAGACAGAACTTAACTCACTGTTGAGAATGTTACTGGGGTAAGGTGCCAAGTTGAGCACACCACTATGGTCACGACACAGGTATCAGGGGGGACACTGGAAGGGTTCAATAGAGATTGAGATATCACATTAAGTCAAGGGGCATGAAGTAACGCCCCCCAAAGGTGGTTCGATGAGGTCTGGTGCTACCAACCGGGCTCGATCGAATGCAACCAACTGGGAAGGGGAAGGGCGAGGGGAGGGAGTGCAAAGCACTCGATATAGTGTGAAATTCAATGGGAAAATGCAACATCGGTCATGTAACAAAAGCGATCTCCTCATAGTAATAATCAATGGCATTGAATGCTGATGCAAGAGGGAGGGATTCCCTGAGGGTAGGGAAACTTAATGTAAAAGGACTCAACTTACCAACTAAGAGATCACTCGTAGCTACAGAATTCTGGAAAGCCAAAATAGATATTCCTCCTACTACAGGAGACAAAATACGCAAAGGGGGAGGAACGGCAAATCCTTGGGAAACGTGCGGGATGGAATTCTGGGGATCTGGACCACTCAGAAAGGGAGGTGTGGGAATCCTTGTCGGAAAAGGTATAGATTTTGTGGAGACCAAGACATGGTCCGAAGTAGAAGGGCGCGCCCTATTAGTAACGGGAAACATAGGCAAAGTGAATGTGACGATTGCTCCTAACACAGGACAGACTAGATTCCTTACCAAAACGATTCCCAAAATACTGCTAGAAGGCTCAGGCCACATCATCCTAGGAGGCGACTTCAATCAGTGGGAAGACCCAGTTAAAGATAGAAACCTGGCAACCCCGACACGAGAAACCAGACTAGGGGTGACCGTACAGAACTCGCAGAAATGATGGAAACATATGAAATGATAGATGTGTGGAGGGACATGCACTCAGATGATCAAGGCTATACTTTCTTCTCCACCCCACACAACACATATACTCGAATCGACTATATATACTTATCCAAAGATCTCGCCGATACCACAACACACTCAGAGATATCCCCGATCACATGGTCAGACCATGATATGGTGTTGGCAGATATTCAGTGGGAGAATTTACCGACCAAGGGAGGATAATGGCGTTGTAACGAGAGTCTCTGGAAAGATGCAGTCTTCAAGACAGAAATGAAGACTGAAATTAACGAATTCCTCAAAATAAACAATACTGGTGAGGTATCCAAGCAAGTAGTCTGGGAGGCGGGGAAAGCCACTTGGAGTGGGATTTTGATAAGGGAAGGGTCGTCTAAGAAAAGGGAGCGAAAGATCGAGCATAGACTAAGATCCGAAATCTGTCAGCTGGAGGAGGATATTAGGAGGGATACAGGGATTGATCATGACAGAATTAACAAAGCGAAAAGGAAAAGAGAGGAATTGAAACTGTTGGAACACGAGCAGATAGTGTGCAAACTCAGACTCCTGAAACAAAAATGTTATGAAAAAGGAGACAAGGCAGACGCATTACTGGCCGCCAGGCTCAGAGAACAGAGAACTGAGCGAAAAGTAATAGAAATAATTGAGGACAACCCTGCCACGACAGACACTCCCCCCACCATCCCAGAATGCTTTGATAACTTTTATGAGACCCTATACACCTCAGAAACAAAACCTGACCAATCAGAAACAGAGACCTACCTGTCCTTGATCACTATGCCCAGGATACCGAGCCCAGACTCAGAGCTGCTAGAATCCCCTATATCCGAACAAGAAGTCCAAGACACAATAAAGAGGTTAACTGTAGGCAGATCCCCAGGCGAAGACAGCTACACAGCCGGATTCTACAAATCCTTTAGTGCGCCACTAACGCCATGCATGGCAGAACTCTTCAACGAAATATTAGAGACAGGGAAAGCCCCTGATTTCTTCACCCGTGCACGGATTACAGTGATTCCCAAAGACGGGAGAGACCCCAAAAAATGTGGATCATATCGCCCTATTTCCCTACTCAACCTGGGCGCAAAAATCTACACAAGAGTTTTGGCCGCTAGGTTAGAGACACTAATGCCCCAACTCATACACCCCGATCATACACCCCGATCAGGTTGGATTCATACTGGGGAGACAGGGAGCAGACACAATGCGCAAAACACTTCACCTCATTCATACATCCCAGACCATGCCCAATGAGCCTGTCCTCCTTTCAATCGACGCAGAGAAAGCCTTTGATAGGGTAAAGTGGGGATTCCTGAGAGCAGTTCTACGTAAGGTAGGCATAGGCCCAAGGTTTAGAAAGGGAATACACGCGGTGTATACGACCCCCGAGGCATCAATATTTGTGAATGGTGAATACTCCAGATGGATCAAACTAGAACGCGGAACCCGACAAGGATGCCCTCTTTCTGCAATCCTTTTCGCACTCTCCCTAGAACACCTGGCACAGACAATGAGGGCTGACCCCATGGTAGAAGGTATCCACCTGGGAATGACGGAATACAAGGTAGCTCTTTATGCCGACGACATACTTTTGCACATCACTAACCCCATGACATCCATTCCCCGAGCCCTCCTCCTGCTAGAAAAATATGGTCAACTCTCAGGGTTTAAGGTAAACAAAACAAAATCTACACTCTTTCCCCTGCAGCGACAGAAAGAAGAAAATGAAAGCAAGTTCTCCCCATTGGGCCTTAAGATTGAACACTCTAAACTAAAATACCTGGGTATACAGATCACCAAAGACTTGGCTGATCTATACGAAGCCAACTTCCCCCCCTCCTCCAGCGGTTCTGTGCCGATCTAGCTAGATGGAACAAGCTGACAATATCTTGGTTGGGGCGACTTAATGCTATTAAAATGGTATGCTTCCCCTGTTTTTGTACCCCTTTCAAATGCTACCCGTCGAGATGCCAAAAAGTTTCTTTTCCGAGGCCAAGAAAACCATTGTGAAATTCCTCTGGCAGGGGAAGAAGGCAAGAATTTCATATGACACTCTGACACTTCCCAAAGACAAGGGTGGGGTAGGGCTCCCTGACATAAAAAAATAAGATGAAGCGGTCCAGCTGCGCGTCCTGATCCCTCACCTACGTAACCACAAAGACACCCAATGGGTCTGCATGGACAACCACTACCTATCACCAGCTACGGTCTCGGAATGGCTCTGGGCCCCCAAGAAAAAGCTCCAGAACAGACTCAAAGGCCACCCAATATTGAGCACCATATGGGACATTTGAGAAAAGGGTAAAGATATGCATAGAATCACCACATGGCCATCCCACTGAGCCACCTATGGTCCCCCAGAATCAATGACCACATTCCTAACGTAGAACGATTCCAAACATGGTATGAGGCCGGCCTAGAGAGTGTGGGGCAACTACAAAAAAAGGACTCTTGTCTCACTCCCAGAACTGACTGAGGCCTTGGGAATAGGCCCACTGTCTACCTTCCAATACATACAGATAAAAGGCATCCTAATGAAACCAGCGTGGAAGACCAAGTTGATGAGAGACCTTACCCCCTTTGAAAAGCTATTAGACTCTAGGACGGAAATGAAGGGTCTGATATCAGCAATGTATAAAGAACTGATAGAAGCAGGGGAAGGGACCACAGAGCGTTGAGAGGCAGATGGGAGACAGATCTAGGGGAACAGATAAGTCCAGACTTGTGGGGAATAATTTGTAAGCTGCAACACAAACATCCATATCAAATCAATACAAATTACACGCTATCAAACTGTTACATAGGTGGCAATATGACCCTCTCAGGCTCTCTAAAATGTTTCAAACGGCAAACCCAAGATGTTGGCGGGAATGTGGGGAGAATCCAGATTATTGACAAATGTGGTGGGGTTGTGCCCGAATAAAAGTATTTTGGGACGAGGTCCTAGGCTGGATCAAAGACATAGATGGTATCTCTAGAGTGGCCGATCCTCACCTTATATTATTTGGCCTTGACAAAGATGAGGACGATTGGAACAGAGTTAAAGGTCTGGACCCTCAGTTACTATTAGCCGCTCGAGCCATACTTGTAACAAAATGGAAATCCAAAACGGCTCCTAGTAAAAACAAATGGATCAATGTTGCCTCTAACATATGTGTAATGGAAATGATAACAGCATCGCTACATGGAAGATCATCACAATGACGAGGCCCTATGGATGGACTTCACAAATAAGCATTTTTCTAACGACCGAAGCCCCAAACTGACTAATACCCAAGAATGCAATGTAAACGATGTGACCTTATGGGCTATGAACTAAATTAACGAACAATTGCCCTACTGGAAATCCCCATATCCATGAAACTGTGACCTCCTATTGACACACACTGTAAGAACTTTGTGGATGCTTGCTCGACCTACAAGGGGGGGGGAGGGCAAAGGGAAAAGTCATGTTGAATTACAGCAGCTGGAGGACGGAAATATGTTTGAGATGGATGCATATGATAGTACTGAAACCTCCGATCTTGCTCTGTAACCCTGAGTTCGTAATTGTTTTTATGCAATGTGACTTGCAGTGAACAAAACTCAATAAAACCAAATTTAAAAAAAAAAAGTATATATATATATATATATATTATATATATACAGTGCCTGAAGGGGATAAGCAAGTGATGTTTCTATATTGTATCATGTGAGGATATGGCACACATTACTTACCGTAATCTTATTTCTGATGCTTTTACCTGCTTAGATTCACATGCTATGCATAGTCCGACATCTAGCGGTAGTCGCAAAGTATTGCATGAATTGTTTTCGAAATTCGAAAAAGGGACGTCGACTGGGTAGGTTTGTAATAATATCCCTTGTGTGACGTGTACTGTACCCATGGTCCTTCATGCTTCGAGGTCCCTCAGATTGTTTTGTTTCTGACATGAGGGAGCAGGAAGTGTTTGCGTGAGTACAAGAAAGTCAAAGTATAAAAGATAAAGGTGACAGACATCTATGCACCATGAACTCCAGGAGGGGAGGAAGGCTGGGCACATGTGAATCTAAGCAGATACATGCATCAGAAATACGATTACGGTAAGTAATGTATGCCTTCTGAGGCTTGTGGATCTGCTTAGAATCACATGCAATGCATAGATTAGCAAGCAGTACCTGGAGGAGGTGGGTTGTGTGAAGGTACAGTGGCAAATAGATGTCTTAATACCGCTTGACCCACCTATGAATCTGCTTTGGAGTGTGTGTCTAAGCAGTAGTGTTGTGTGAATGGAACCCCAAGTAGCAGCTTTGCAAATTGCATCTAATGGAACATTTGCAATGAAAGCTAGAGTAGCCCCTGTGCCTCGAGTAGAGTGGGCTCTCGGTGTGAAAGGTAAGGATTTTTTAGATAGTGAGTAGCAAACTTGGATGCATTTGACTATCCATTTTGAGATAGCGATTTAGAGACATGATCTCCTTCTCTACCAGATGCTATGGAAACAAAGAGCTGATCTGTTTTTTGTAGAGGTTCCATTTTCTTTAGGTAGTGTGAGGGGTCACAAATGAGAGGTAGACAACGCAAGCAGCCTGGTGGAAGAAGCTGTGCCACTGCGACAAAGTGATTGGTGAACAGGAGCGGGACCACCCGGAGGCCTGAGTGGCGACCCAACCTGTAGAACACCACCAGAGAAGTCCGGACCAACGTCAAGTGTGCACAAGGACCCGGAAGAGAGTCCGGCCGCCCGGGGGCTAGCCTGCATGAACACTGACCCGTCCCACAGTAAGGAGAGTGAACCGAACTACGGACGGGGAAAGAAAACAACCTGCGCAGACCACTTCGGTACCCCTGCTGCCTCCCGCCGGTCTCTCAGTTGCAGCCGGGAAGTCGCGGGGCCACCGGGGCCTTGTACCTAACTGCCGGAGCCCTCAGGGTGGGGGGTATCACTTGGACCCCCTCCCTGACCCACAGAAATTTAACAAAACAAATACACGCCTCATAAGGCAATCCCGCCCCCGCTGAATAGCCTATCAAGGGGACTGGTCCCACCAGACGTGACGGTCCACACCTCAACACAACCCGCTCCTAACAAGTAGCATCCCAGCACTGACTCGGACCAAGCGGGGACTTGGCAGAATCACAGCAGGCCTCACAGTGGATTCTCAAATACTCTGCACGCCCGCACCAAAACCAGAGCCACCACTGAAATGAGACAACGTGTCTTAGACTGAAGGTACATTTCAACTGGACTGGGAGCCCGCTCTGAGCAAGGACCAGCGCACCAAAACACACAGGCTCACCATGTCGAAACCCAACAAGTCAAGCAAACACCAATCGAAGCTGCACTTCGAACAACAAACCATGTCCAAGCAACCACCCTCTGAGGAGGACCCCCAGGCGGGCAATAATTCACCCCCCACAATGGACCCAAGCTGGCACTCATGGATATCAAGATTATGCTTGGGCAGGTGCAGGCAAGAATACAGTCCATGGATGGGAAATTAGACACTTTGATATCATATGCAAGTTTGCATGGACAAACATGGGGGCTGCCTGGATGAGGTAGAGGGCAGGGTGTCTACGGTCGAGGACGAGTCTCGCACCACCACAAGAGACATGGTTCTTGTCTAGACGACCATCAAGGAACTATCGGACAAACAAGATGACATTGAATCCAGTTCCCGCAGAAACAATCAGAGAATTATCGAGGTGCCAGAAGCGGGGCATCAGCGCAATTTGGAAAAGCTGGTGGAAAATCTGCTGACAGAGACTCTCGGACAGGACTGTCTCGCAGAGGTGTTCATTGTGGAGAGAGCCCATCGCATCCCGAGTGGAAAACGTCTGGTGCCGGGCGCCCAGGCGAGACCAATAATAGCTTGCTTACTGAACTACCAACATATAGACTGGGCCCTCAGGAGAGCCAGAGAACTGAGATATACAACATATCAGGTCGCACCAATCCGATTCTTCCCGGACTTCTCAGATAAAGTGCAATCCTCCAGAAAAACCTTAATTGATGTCAAGAACAGACTCTGTGCACGAGACATCAAATATGCAATGCTATTCCCAGCTAAACTAAGAGTGGAGCATAATGGCCGGGCGCAGTTCTTCCAAACCCCAGAAGAGGCAAACAGATTCTTAGAGCTACTGCCTAGGGCACCACGCTGCGTGGAAAACAACAGAAACGGCAAGAATCCGCTTTAAGGAATTAGTGATCACATGAATCAAGTGCTATCGCTGGCCCTGTACTGGGAACGGCTGGAATGCCCAGGTAGTGGCCGTTGGCACCACCCCCTTTTCTCACATTGCTCACAGGAAAGGGATGACACTACTGCTCACAAACTGGGGAACAATCGGGATGTCCAAGAACCAGTCAACACAGTATGGCGCACTCGCTTAATAGTATGATGTGGGTCAGGGGCCTGAACTGCCCGTCCAAAAGTCGCAAAGTGATTCTATACATGCAGAGGCACCAAGTGGACATAGCATTCCTAAAAGCGACTCACCTTACCCCTGGTAGAGAGGCAACATTTGGAAAAAGATGGGGCTGCCATTGCTACTTCTCTTCATACTCTGCGTACTCCAGGGGGGTATGTATAATATTACAAAACACAGTGGGGTTCCGACTAATCGCACAAAACAGAGACCTGGAGGGGAGAGCGGTAATGATAAGGGAGACAATACAGGGTCAGATGTACACCTTGATCAACTTCTACAGATCTAATCAAGACTCAGTGGAAACTTTGGAGTGGATCACTAGGCAGCTAGAAGCAACCCCCCTCCCCAGGAAATCTGGACGGGGAACTTCAACGCAGTGAAGAATCCTGACAAGACAGAACGGGAGGGACGCTGTGCCCAGCGTCCAAAGTGATGAATAAACTACACAACATATGCTGGTTGTGGGAAGTGGGGGACATCTGAAGATTGAGACACCCCAGGGGACGGGGATACACAATCATTTCAGACACCAACTAGCGGACACCGAGACCCAATTAAAACAGTTACAAACAGAGGCAGTGGGGGCGGGCATCTCCAAACACGCTGAGATTAGGAGGCTAGTCCAGGAATTCAATGAATTAGCACAGAGGGAGGTGAAGTTTCTCCGGGGTAAAGCAGCAGCGCAACAGTACGGGGAAGGTCAGCGCACCGGCAGAGTACTAGCGAAGGAGGTCAAATTAGACTCACAGAAGAGTCGAGTTCTATCCGTCAAAAACAAGCTAGGGAAGACACATTTGGGGACGCGCATATCGTCGCCAAATTCTGCGCCTTTTACAGTCGACTGTAATCCTCCCGCATTCAGGTAACGCAAGGGAGGTAAGGGAATACCTGGACCAAGTTGCGGTATAATGGTGTTCAGAGGAGGAAAGGGGGTGGCTGGGCTGGCCCCTGTCCCTAGAGGAAGTTCTCTTGGCATTTCAATCATTACCATTCGGGAAAGCCCTGGGCCCAGACAGCTACACAGTCAAATTTTACAAATGCTATGCCGCCAAACTTGCCCCACACCTGCTTGAGGTATACCGACAGAGTTTGTAAGATGGCCACCTACCAGACTCGATGCGAGAGGCAGTGGTGGTGATACTCCTGAAACAAGACAAACCACCAGACGATTGTTCCTCTTAATGCCCTATATCCCTCATAAACATGGATAATACAATTCTGGCCAAAATTCTGGCAACTAGGCTGGCCCCACTGATGCACAGGTGTGTCAAAGTGAACCAATCCGGGTTTATTCCAGGAAGATCTACCTCCTTTGTGCTACGCAGGATGTTTGGACTAATGTCCGCTGTTCAGCAGGGTGAACCCGTGGTGGCGGTACTGCTGGATGCTACAAAGGCGTTTGACTCGTGGAATAGCCCTTCCTGTTCGCGGTACTCTGCAAAATGGGCTGAGGGGAGGTATACACAGCCATGGTCCAACTGCTGTACACCTCGCCTAGTGCCAAAGTCCGGGTGAATGATCTACTGACACCGGAAATACACTTCGGGAGAGGCACACGGCAGGGTTGTCCACTTTCCCCGCTACTATTTCCATTGGCAATCGAACCCCTTGCGGAGGCGATCAGGGACCGACATATCCACAGAGGGATACAATTATATAAACGCAAGGTGATTATCTCTCTCCATGCAGACAATTTGGTGCTATATATTAGAGACCCGGTGAACAATCTGAGGCCCGTCATGATAGACGTGGTGACGTTTGGGGACTAAAAATCAACACTACCAAATCGGTTCTGTTCCCACTCACGGCAAGCACTACACGGCTCACGGATGAATTGGGATTCCAATGGCACGATACTTACACTAAAAACTTGGGAGTATATATAGCCAGATCTGTGGAAGAACTATACAAGCGGAACTACCATAGGGTACTGAGTCAGACTAAAGAGTCACTGAAAAGATGATGGAATTGCTGATCAACTTATATGGGAGGCTATCGTTGATCAAAATGGTGATACTCCAGCGCTTCCTGTATGTGGTCCTCAATGTGCCGATCTCACCCCCTAGGGACTATTTCCGGGAAATACAGTCGGAAATACAGAGGTTTATATGGGCTGGGAAACAAGCACAGGTGTCCTGGGAGAGACTGGTAGTTCCCTTGGAGGAGGGGGGCCTATGAGGCGGCAGGCAGGGTTTTTGTTATACTGTTTCCGGGGTCAAGCAGACAGAAGGCATGTCGAGGTAGACCGAGCACTAGCGGCACCATTCCTACTAAAGTCAATCATACTGACATCCACAAGCAGAGCCCTGAAAACGCCAAACTTTATAGAGCGGGCCTGCAAATCGTGGGCCCACATCGAGCGCAAAGCAAAGGGTGAGGTCATCTATACACCAAACCTTCCGGTCACATACATACCAGGAGTGCCGTTGACTAGCGAAAAAGGATAGGTCGACCTCATGAAACGCCTGAACATATCCAGCTTTAGGGACCTCTTCCCAGACGGACAATTCTTGCCGATGGAGATGAAACGTAAGGGGAAACTAACACCACTGGATATGTTCCTGTATTTTCGGCTAAGGGACTCATTGAAACAGATTTTTCATAACTTACACGCTGAACCCATGACAGGCCCCATACCAGCCCACATGATCTTGAGAAACCAAAGCAGTAAAGTAGTGTCAATGCTGTACAAAATGTGTATTGATACCAGAACCTCAGATGAAGAAAAGTCCTGGGCAAAATGGGAACGGACACTAGGGCAGGTGGTAACAGAGGAGACGTGGGACTACTGCTGCAGGGAAACGAGGAGGGTGGCTCTCAACTCTAGACACAAGCTGATCCATTTTAAATACCTGCAGCAATATTACTACACACCATCGAAGCTGCATAAGTTCTTCCCAGAAACCTCTGACGAGTGTCTGCAAAGTTTTATATCCCCTGCAGACTTTTTGCACATGGCATGGGGGTGCCTAGAGGTTAGGCGGTTCTGGGCACAGATATTCAAGACACTGGGTGAAATAATAGGGGAGGAAATTGAGCAGTCACCAATGGGTACACCAAACACATCCCCAAACACGTCAGGAAACTGACCGGTCTGTTATTACTTTTGGCTAAGCAGCGGGGGGCTATGGTGTGGGGGTAGCACCCAAACTCCCAAGATGGGGCAATAGCAGTCAGACGTGTTATATTGTAACGAAACTGAAACAGAATATGAACGATTGGTGCACCCGCAGTCGAGACACAAAGCCATCTGGTGACCATACACACAATACTTTATCACACAAGCTCACTAAGACGGAGAAAGCATTTGAGACTACTTTTTATCCTCCTTTACCAGATTACAACGATGACCCGTCCCCCAGATAGAGCTATGGCAAAAACGATCCACACTCCACTGAACGGAAACAAGTGTAGCGAAAAGAGGAATGTGCTGTATCACTGTACTGCATGTGTTGTAGGGGGTTGGGGGAGGTGTTTGGGGGTTTCCTTTTTCTGGTTTCATTTTTCCTTTTTCTGGAACCGTCACTGTAACCCAGACGGTAAGTGTTAATGGGAGAAAAAAACTGACAATAAAAAGAGTTTTTAAAAAGAAAAAGTCTTTGATTGTATCCTGAGCGAACTCCCCTTCCCCAGGTTTTAAGTCAAGGTTAGTTCCATTGAGTAACATAAAAGGAACAAGTTACTTACCTGTAACTGTTGTTCTAGAGCATGGATTCACATGCTCATGAATATTCCCCGTCGTCAGGCTGGGAATCCTCGGTAAAGTTTCTTAGTAGTAACCAATCACTGATCTCTGGGTCATACTGCCCCCAGCCAATGACTGCCCTCTCCCTAAGCCACTCCCCTGGCAGCCATCCTCAGATTTGGTAGCACGTAAAGTGGTAGTATGACCAAGTGAAGAGCCGCAGAGGGGAAGGAGGGAGGGTTCGCATGTGAATCCATGCCAGACCCATGCTGGAGAACAACAGTTACAGGTAAGTAACTTGTTCCTTCTCCAGCATGGGGTCTGGCATGGATTCACATGCTCAAGAATATGAGAATACATAGCAGTACACACATGCACAACCACGGGAGGTGGCAAAGGCTCAACATTAAGCATTACATAAACTCAACATCAAGCAACTCTTACCTCCTCACCAGGCCCACCTTCAGGCGAACAGGTTGCGCAGCACTGCTTGGGCCGACCCTGAACTCCTCCCTGGAATCCCGGTCGACGCAGGAGAATCTCGTGAAGCTGTGCGTCGACCTCCACGTAGCAGCCCTGCAGATGTCCAGCAGGGGCACACCAGACAAGAACGCCGTGGTAGCAGCGATCGCTCTGGTCGAATGGGCTCTTGGACGGCCAGGCAAAGGTCGGTTTGCTAACCGGTGACAGTGCATGATGCAGCCGGAGAGACATCTGGAAATGGAAGCCTTCGAGAGGGCCTTCCCTTGGTTCACAGGTCCAAAGTTCACAAACAGCTGTGACGTCTTCCGAAAACTCTTCGTGCGGTCCACGTAGAACTTCAGCGCTCTAGCCACATCCAGCGAGTGCAAAGTCCTCTCGGCCGGCGATGAAGGCGACGGGAAGAAAACTGGTAACACCAAGGGCTCGTTGAGGTGGAAGTCCGACGGCACCTTGGGCATAAAGGAGGGGTGCGTCCTCAGCACCACCCTCGTGTCGTGAAAAGTCAAGTATGGAGGCTTGCAGGATAGGGCCTGGATCTCTCCCACTCATTGTGCAGAGGTGATGGCCACAAGAAAAGCTGTTTTCCACGACAGGAACTTCAATGGTGCCGAATGCAGAGGCTCGAATGGCGCCCCCATGAGCCTGGTCAGTACCACGTTGAGCTCCCACGCCGGGGCAGGGGCCTTCACCGGCGGGAACGATCGGAACAGTCCCTTCATAAATTCCTTCACCAGACGATGAGACCACAAGGACACCCGTCCTGTAGTTCTGGTGTATCGGGAGATCGCGGCCAGATGTATCTTGCTGGAGGCATGAGCTAGTTCAGCCTTGGCCAGCGACAGTAGGTACGGCAGCACTTGAGGGGCCGTAATCCGCAGAGGGTTAATGTTCTGTGCACGGCACCAGACAGAGAACCTCTTCCACTTATGTCCGTAGCACTTGAGAGTTGAGGACGCACTGGCCTTTGCAAGAACCTCTCTGCAAGAACCTCTCTGCAGTCCGCCGGGATATCATACCACTCCACTCCACTCCATCCTTCCTCATCGTGGGGCGAGGGCAGGAGCCCCCCCAGCACCACCAGCCCAGCAGAGGAACCACGCGCCAAGCGGGGAACTCGGACAGGGCCTGCCTGACCCTGTCCCCACACGGCGCCTGACTCGCCCATGCCGGGCGCAGCGCGGCGTGAAACCGAGGCCGAGCCTCAATTTCATCAGCTGGACCGCCGGCAGGCGGATTACGCCGGCGGCCAGCTCGAAGGCCATTCTAAGGCCTGTTGGGTGCCTGCTAACCCCCCACTCCACCCTTCCTCATCGTGGGGCGAGGGCAGGAGCCCCCCCAGCACCACCAGCCCAGCAGAGGAACCACGCGCCAAGCGGGGAACTCGGACAGGGCCTGCCTGACCCTGTCCCCACACGGCGCCTGACTCGCCCATGCCGGGCGCAGCGCGGCGTGAAACCGAGGCCGAGCCTCAATTTCATCAGCTGGAACCGCCGGCAGGCGGATTACGCCGGCAGCCAGCTCGAAGGCCATTCTAAGGCCTGTTGGGTGCCTGTTCGGAGCCAGGGGCCAGAAACGCTGCCCTTACCAATCCAGAGCCACCATGAGCAGGAGCTCTTCCATCTACTGCTGGAGCTGCTGACACCAGGTATTGTCACGAGTCCCTAGCTAAGCACGAGCGTGCCGTCTTGAAGGCAACACGCGGCAAATTATTTAGTAATATCCGCACTGCTCCAGCGTTGCCCAGTGCGGCCCTTCCTGCCAGGATCTGCCCCATTAATGCACTCAAAGTGCATCCAGCCACCAATCGAAGCCCCGAGGTCCACACCATTTAAAGATGGCTGTCCGCGCATCCTTAGCCCTCCATCCGGCCCGCAACCCTGCAAACATCGTGATTGGCCCCTCTCCTCTATTGGGAGCCACCACAAAGCCAGCAGGTTTCCGAACCGGCCCACCTCGAAGGCACTGTGCACTGTGCCTATCTCTAGCCTGTATACGCCCACCGAGCATAGGGCTGAGACCCCTGCCCATCTCCTCTGGGGTAAACATACCGCCCCTTACAGCAACCTTTTTTCAACTGTTCCAGCCAGCAACCTGAACTGTTTCAAGCCTTCACTGAACCCTGTTCTCGCAGTACGGTATAACACAGCCTACTGCTCACATTGTGTAGTGCCTTATGGTCGCTTAAAGACCACTGTGACCACTTGTGTTGTGCCTAATGGTCGCCTAGAGACTACTGTGACATTGTGTAGTGCCTTATGGTCGCTTAGAGACCACTGTAACATTGTGTAGTGCCTTATGGTCGCTTAGAGACCACTGTGACCACTTGTGTTGTGCCTTATGGTCGCTTAGAGACTACTGTGACATTGTGTAGTGCCTTATGGTCGCTTAGAGACCACTGTAACATTGTGTAGTGCCTTATGGTCGCTTAGAGACCACTGTAACATTGTGTAGTGCCTTATGGTCGTGTAGAGACCACTGTGACCACTTGTGTTGTGCCTTATGGTCGCTTAGAGACTACTGTGACATTGTGTAGTGCCTTATGGTCGCTTAGAGACTACTGTGACATTGTGTAGTGCCTTATGGTCGCTTAGAGACCACTGTGACCACTTGTGTTGTGCCTTATGGTCGCTTAGAGACTACTGTGACATTGTGTAGTGCCTTATGGTCGCTTAGAGACTACTGTGACATTGTGTAGTGCCTTATGGTCGCTTAGAGACTACTGTGACATTGTGTAATGCCTTATGGTCGCTTAGAGTACACTGTGTATTAGTACTGGGTATCAGCACTGTGCACTAGCATTTCTCCGATTCTCTGCGCTAGTACCCTCACTGCAGCACCATTGTGTACTAACATTGCGCACTAGCTTCTCTCTGACGATTTTGTGCGTCAGTTCCCTCTAAACTCAGACATGATAACCTGGACCTTCCTCATTATGTTCCCATTCTGCCTGGTCCCCCATGACACCCCTTGTACAGGGTCACACTTTCGCTTACACCCCAACGGCCTCAGCAGACTAGCCTGCCCCAGACATTATCCCATACCCTGCCCCACCCCCTTCCTACCCAACATCAACCCCTTCCAGCCTACCTCCTCCATTGACTCTCATCGCATAGCATAGCAGACACCCCAGCCCCCAAGAAGCATCACAAACTACTCCATCGGCCAACCCACTATCACGAACCTCACTACCAGCAGTCCTATCCCTGCTCAGGATTATCGAGATTCACCCGACTCAGATCCAGAACACACACACCCGCATCCTTCCCCAATCTAGGCAACAAACAAAACATAACCTTAACCAAATCTGCCCCTCACTGCACACGCCCCTACATTCCGACAGACCAGATATCACACGGCCTGATCGCACCCCCCCCCCGCACCCACACCAAAAATAATCATGCATCACCACCGAAACCATATAAAGGTGCACTCATCAATGCGAGATCTGTAGTCGCCCATGCCTTAGACATTGCCGACATTATTACCGTCAATGATCTCGACTTCATAGCTATTACAGAGACCTGGCTCCACCCAGCATCTGGCCCCTCTCTATCACTTGCTATACCCAATGACTATACCATCTACCGTGCAGACAGACAAACAGCTAAAGGTGGTGGAGTAGCCGTTATTGCAAAAAGTTCCATCAACATTAGACACATACAAAACCAATCACTGACTAGGGCCAGGCGGCGCTATACAAATAATAAACTAAACTAAACTATACCCTCCAAACTCTAGTGCTGCAGGAGCCAGGCCTGCAAGTTCAGCGACTCCGGGTCGTGATGAAGGATGGCGCTTCCTTCTCTGGAGAGAAGATCTGCGTCCTTCGGCAGTTTGACTGGTGGGGACGCTGACAAGTCCAGAAGGTCCGGGAACCAGATCTGTCTCGGCCACAACGGTGCGACGATGATCATCCTGCACCGGGACCTCTTGAGCTGGCTGATGAGTCGGAACAGCAACAGCAACGGAGGGAACGCATACAGGAACAGGCCGTACCAGGGGAACGAGAAAGCATCGCCCATGCTCCTCGGCTGGGGAAACCTGCTGGCAAATTTTTGGCACTTGGAGTTCGTCGCCGTATCGAACAGGTCGACCTGGGGTTTGCCCCATCGCTGGAAGAGTCGATCCACTTGATCCTGGCGTAGTTCCCACTCGCGGCAAGAGCGCAGCTCCCTGCTGAGTGAGTCGGCAATGGTGTTTTTTATGCCTGCCAGATGAAAGGGTACCAGAAACATCCCCTGGGCAACGGCCCAATGCCACAGATCCTGGGCTTCCTTGGATAGGGCTGGGCATCTGGTTCCGCCCTGCTTCCGGATGTAAAACATCGTGGTGGTGTTGTCAGTGAAGAACCTCACCACCTTGCCCTTGAGGGACGGGAGAAAGGACCTGAGGGCCCAAAACACTGCACGGAGCTCTAGGATGTTGATGTGGAGCGGCTTCTCCTCCGGGAGCCAAAGGCCTCTCGCGTGCAGATCTCCGGTGTGCGCTCCCCACCCTTCCAGGGAGGCATCCGTCGTCACCGTCACCTGGTGAGCTGGGGTCTGAAAGTCCGTACCAGCCGTCAGATGGCCGCGGGTGCCCCACCACCGGATCGCCTGTCGGAAAGTCTCATTGAGAGGGATCCTGTCCTCGAAGCTGCCCGTCGCCTGAATCCAGCGTGCGTCAAGGAATTCCTGTAGCGGGCGCATCCGAAGCCTGCACAGGCGCACCAGATATATGCAAGAGGACATCATCCCGAGGAGGGACTTGATGGATCTCACCCTGGCCACGTCCGTGGCCAGCAGACGCTGCACCTTGCCCAAGATGGCCCTTGTTCTTTCCTCCGACGGTGAGGCCAGTCGCGCCACTGTGTCGAGCTTGGCTCCCAGAAACAGTGCGATCTGCGACGGGACCAGGTGGGATTTGGGGAAGTTGATGGAGAATCCCAGGTCCGTGAGCAGCTGGACTGTCTTCGCTGTGTGTTCGACGGCGAGTTCCCTTGTCCTTGCTCGGATGAGCCAATCGTCCAGGTAGGGGTAGACGTGGATCCCCTGCAGGAGCAGCCGTGCCGCCACTGGTGCTAGGCACTTGGTGAATACCCTGGGTGCCGACTTCAATCCGAACGGGAGGGCCTTGAACTGGTAGTGCCGTTCTTGGACCACGAACCTGAGGAACTTTCGGTGTCCTTTTAGAATTGGGATGTGGAAGTATGCATCCTCCAAATCCAACGACGATAGGAAGTCGCCTTCCTCCAGCTGTCCCAGCACGTGCTGGAGGGTGACCATCCGGAACTTCTGTGCCTTGATGTACTTGTTTAGTCGACGCAGGTCCAGGATGGGGCGCCGTCCCCTGTCTTCTTTCTGACGAGGAAGTATCTTGAGTATACTCCGGAGCCCCGGAGCCTCCTTGGGACGAGCTCGATGGCACCTTTCTTGAGCATCGCCCTTACCTCGAGCAGCAGTTGAGGGACGTGGTTTTCCTTCCTGGCCACGGGAGGAATGCAGGGACACTTCTTCAAGAATTCGAGCGCGTGTCCCTGGGCCAGGGCATCCAGCACCCAACGGTCATTGGAGATGGACTCCCACACGCTGACAAACTTCGTCAGCCGGCCTCCCACCGGGGTGCTTCGGTGGGGGCCTGACGCAATGGCCGGTTCAGTCTTGCTTGGAGGCCGCCTTGCCTCCTTGGCCTCCCTGGCGACATCGGCGAGATCCACGGACTTGCCTCGTCCCCTGTAGGCTTCTTGCGACGAGGAGCGGGCCGCTTGCGGTATGTCGAGGAGCCGCCGCTGAATCCTTTGGAGGCACCTTGCTTGCCTCCGGAGTTCCGAAAGGGCGGTCGTCGTTGCTGCAGAACTCCCAAGGCCCAAGCCGTCTCCGTGTCGGGCTTGATGGCCTGGAGTGACTCGTCCACAGTCTTCCCAAACAGATTATTCCCGTCGAAGGGCATGTCCAAAACCTTGGTTTGCACGTCCTGGCGGAAATCCGTCGCTTTGAGCCATCCTCGCCATCTGAGGCAAACGCTGTTGTCCAACTGGCGGAAACCGGTGTCGGTGATATCCGTGGCCACCGTTATGGCGTGGTCCGATGCCACCTCGCCTTCCTGTAAGATCGCTAGGGCCTCTGCCCTTTTGTCGTCCGATAGGAAGTCCAACAGAGGGGCGATCTTGTACCACAATTCCCTGTCGTAGCGGCCCACAATCGCTAGGGCGTTGGCCGCCTTGATCGTCGTCGCCGCCGACGAGATGACTCGTCGTCCCATGGCATCCAGTTTCGTTCCCTCGCCGTCCGGCGGGAAAGTCGAAGTTGAAGCCGATGCCCCTCCCACTTTTTTCTTGGCAGCTGGCGAGACGACCGAGTGCGGGGTTGGTTGTGTCCTAAGGCACAGGGGGGTGGCATCGGGGACCCGGTACTTCTTCTCGTACCGGTCCCTCTTGGCAGGCGTCGTGGATGGGTTCTTCAGAAGGGCGAGCCTCTCGTCCCAGATGTCATCCAGCAGAGGCACCGCGAGGACCGTCTTCCTCTTGGCCTCGCGCCGTTGGTAGAGGAAGCCTTCCTTCTTCTGCTCTTCGGGGCAGAGCTGGAAAAGCTCGGATGCCCTGGCAATCATGGCTTGAAAGGAGCCAATCTCGTCGGGCGGGGAGGCCCAAGGGGTGGTGAAGGGAGATCCGTCCCGTCGTCACCACCGTCGTCATCCGTCCCCATCGTGGCTGTGTCCGTTCCTGTGTCGTCCCTAGGGACGGGAGACGGGGACAAAGGCTGAGAGGGCCCTGGGGGCTGAACCGGCGGGGGTGGATGAACTCTCCTCCTCTTGTTTGGAGGGCTTCCCGACGGGTCCGGCTCTGGGTCGTCCGTCGGGGGTAGAGGTAATCTCGTCCTTATCTCCGTACATAAGGATTGGATTGCCAACAAAATGGCCGCCGAGTTGTCCTGCGGCTCAGGATGCGACGGGTGCGATGGCTGCTCCACTGGGTGCTCGTCGGCGCCACCATCGCTCTCGTCGTCCTCCTCGTCGGGAACTCTCCCGTGAGGCCGGGCCTCCTCAACGCCCCTGCCGAGGCTGTCCACGACTTTGACCAGCTCCTCCTTGGATGTTGTGTCCGTGTCTGTAATGGCCACCGCCCCCCCCTCTTTTTACACAGGGGCCTTCACAGGGGTCTTCTCGATGGGCTGGAAAGAGGATTCCCTCTGCGGTGGCAGGGAAACTCTGGGCCCTGAGGTCGCCTCCACTGGGGTAGCCTCCACAGGCTGCGCCAGGGCCGCCGCGACTTCCTCGATAGAGGTCTTAGCCGGGTGAATCAAGGCCTTCACCACCTTGTGCGTGCTTGCGGCCTTCACCTTGGGGGGAGGGTCACCACCTCGCTCTCCCTCGGCTGGTTCCTTTGAGATCGACCGGGGCCTCTCCAGAAGCTTAGCCGGGTTCTCGGATTTCCTCTTACCCGAGCCAGAGCGTTGGCTCGTGGTTGATAGCGCCGGTGAGGATGTGGCCTGCCTGGCAGCCGAGGAGCCCGACCGTTCGGCGCTCCCGGTGCCCGCGGACTCGCAGTGCTTTGCCTTCTGTTGTGCCCCCGTCGCCGGGGCGCCCTCATAGGACTTAGAAGACCGCTCGGACTTCTTCTTCTTCTCACCTGATGGGCTCTTGCCTTCCAGCCAGTTGGCAAGACGGATACGACGATCCTTCATAGTCCACTTCGACATGTTCATGCAAAACGCACAGTCCTTTTCCACGTGCGTTTTGTCTCCGTGGAGGCAGTAGAGGCATCTCGAATGCTCGTCCTCCTTGAACACATTCTGTAGCTGGCATCCAGGGCAAATCCTGAACAGCTTGGATCCGGGTGTCGAGCTTCCTTTCTCCTGGGCCATGTCCACGATGTAGGCCTCAGAAACTTCTGGGATCCTCCAAGAAGGGTAACTCGACGAAACTTCGCCCTTGAGGGGCGTAGAAAAATCCGAAGTGGGTCCCCGTTGATCAGATGAAGAAACGGTGGAGCTTGAGGCTCGATTTAACCGAAAAATGAGAAAATCTCTTTGAAAAAGCGTGAAAACGCAGTAAAAGCTCGAGAGCTATAGCACGAGGACTCCCAACACTTGAACGTGCAGTAAAAATCTGAGGATGGCTGCCAGGGGAGGGGCATAGGGAGAGGGCAGTCATTGGCTGGGGGCAGTATGACCCAGAGATCAGTGATTGGTTACTACTAAGAAAGACAGATCAGAAACGAAACTGATACTGATTTTTTCTTTACCGAGGATTCCCAGCCTGACGACGGGGAATATTCATGAGCATGTGAATCCATGCCAGACCCCATGCTGGAGAACAAGAAAATCCAGGGTTGAAACAATGTTCCAACACCGTTTTTGGCCAAGTACGTTTGTTAAGAAAAACTTCCAACACTCCACAGTTCAACAAAGAAAAGATAATTTTTCTCCAGGAAATGTACAAGTCAAAGTTCCTTAAACAGTACCAATGGGATTCTTGGTTAGGATGTTTTACATCACAGCTTAGTTGATTCACAAAACACAGTTTAGTTGAAATCTCATCACAGTGCTTCTCTCCCAGCACCATGAAACACAACCACTTCTTTGTCAGGATAAAGCCACAGTGTTTCTCTCCTAACATCGTGAGCAACACCTGCTTCCTTCACAGTACATTCAATTCTCGCTGCCTATCTGGTTACAAGCTTCTAGAGTAGGGTTCAGGTTGTGAATTTTGTATTTCTGGTTTTTCTGTGCCCTGATGTCCGCGGGCTATCGGCGCGTTACAAGTACATACATAACATAACATAACAGTACATTCAACTTCTGCCTTGGTCACTTTATACCAGGACTTCACTTCCACTTCTGCCTGGGTCACTTTATACCAGGACTTCACTTCCACTTCTGCCTGGGTCACTTTATACCAAGACTTCCACTTCCACTTCTGTCTGGCCCCCTCTTTTGCCAGACCCAACTCCTTCAGAGATTCACCATGCAGTTCTACTTTACTGCTTCACAATGTTTCAATTTGTACTGCTTTCAGAGTTTCAGGTCCACAGACACTTTTAAAGTTCCACACTTCTTCGCTTTAAACAGCTTTAAAAAATTCTTCATAACTTTGCAACAAAGACAAGGTACACATCAGTGCCTTTTTTGTCTTCTAGGCAATGTGAGAAACCAGAGGGTGTCTCACCTGCTAGTTCCTGGGATGATTATGATTGGTTATTTATAACGTGCTTAATACCCAAAGGTTTCTAAGCGCGGACCCGGGGATCGAACCTGTGTTGCTCCGCATCGTCTTGCTTCCAAGGTGAGCGCATTGACCCTGAGCTATCCTCCCGAGATCTCTCTCTCTCTCAGGTGGCCAGGGCACTGCCATCGTCTTTGGATCCAGACCCTGGACGTGGACCAGTGCAGGAGGATTACATGGGTGAGGGGTCTCCGGGGAGTGGGGGTGAGGCTGCTGATGCTGAGACACAGTATTCTCCCCCATTTTGTTTATCCAACCCATCCTATGTTTTAGGATGCTCTGAGGTCCCAACGCCCCTCCCCCTTTTTACAAAAACACTGGGACGAGGAAGAGGGTGACTAAGAGTAACAACATCCACTTACACACATCATACTGTACTTGTTCCGCTAATCAGGTTAGGCAAAGTCAGGCACTCAATGCTAAGTGCATACGCCTGATACCTATTAGCTCTGCTCACACAATTAAAAGGCAGCACCCAAAGACACACTCTGAGCAAGGTGGAACACAAGTATAAGCAGGGATTCTGGGAACAAGGCAAGCCTACTGGAGCAGAACGATGGACCGAGGGACGGGAGCAGTGGGTCTGTAACCCCAAGAGTTCCTTACCGGAGGTTGTTGCCTCCGACAAGCCGCAGATGACACATGGAGAAGGCCAGATCCCACAAGTGAAGATTGCATTGTGTTTCCGAGGCCACCAGAGAACCTCTGGGTGAACGGCAGATTTGGGGAGGCGAGGTCAAGCCTGTGGTACTAACCTTGACTCGTGATCTGAAAATTGTAAAAACCCAGAAGAGACGTACACAGCCAGTGCGTTTGGAAAGCGATCTGAAAGACCGATGAGTGTGAGAAGTTTTTTTAAGTGGCAACATTTATCGCAAGTGGAGGCCGCGCGCGTGAGAATACAATGCGAGGAAAGGCAGACTTCTGAATGAACTTTAAAGTTAGTAGATGCAAAGACAGTGATACTAAGTAACGGAGTGGTCCGGTGAAAGGTAGTAGCCCACTCGAAAGTCTCTGTTACAAGTGAACTGTTTGAAACATAAGCGTATGATCAGCAAAAGTGAAATAAAGAAGAGAACTCCCAGAGAAAGGGGGGAAAGTGAAAGTTGAACTGTGAACATTTAGTCAAAGTGGTCCTGAGTAGGTCATACTTAAATCCATTGCACAATCGAAAGTCTTCGACTTGAAGAGACATTCTAAAAAGGGGTCCGAGCCAAACAGAGGGAGACAAGCGTGGGGCAAGGGCACCCCATTGCTTGTTTGTATGGAACTATATTCCGAAAAGGGGTTCGAGCCCGACAGAGGGAGACCCAAAGTGAGACAAGCTTGGGAAAGGGAGCCTCCTTGTGTGTACGTGTTGAATTACAGCTTGAGGGGCCTGAGCCCGACAGAGGGAGACCCAAAGTGAGACAAGCTTGGGGAAAGGAGCCCCTTACTTCTTTTTGTTGAACTTTTTTTTTTTGAGAGGTCTGAGCCCGGCAGAGGGGCAGGGCTGGACTGGGAACCAAAAGTGGCCCTGGACATTTTTTTCCAAAGTGGCCCCGTATTGTGCCAGATTTTTTTCCAAAGTGGCCCCTGTTAAGACGTGCTTTCCCTCTCATAAAGAGTCCGCTCACACATAATATATGTGTAAATCATAGGTTTATTTGTAGAAGCCCCCAGGAGGCCATCCTTCACCAACAGGCATCTTCGTGTATGGTTCCCCTTGACATTCTGGAACCATACACAAAGGTACCATGGTAACAGAACTATATACATTGATGTAATTGTAGAACTATGTACAAGAAAATGTTCCATGTGTATAAAACATCATAACAGCCCCATGTTTTCCCGAAAAGAGCAAGCACAGTGCGTGAGCCCAAACCTTCTGAGGGGATTGAGAGTATCCCCCAAGAAAATGTTGAATAAAATGTGTCAAAATGAGTGCATGTCAAGCATGTTTTAAACATATATGGATTTAAAAAATCATGTTTTAAATAAGTTCATGATCTCGCAAAGTGAAAGGGATGCATGGTGCAATTAAGAAAGTTACAGCACTACGGTGGGTTGTAATGATGGGCTGTGCTGTGTGCAGTGCAGTATGTGTCTGAGGTATGTGTTCGACCTCCTGTCGGATACCCCAGCACTGAAGCTGCCCCAGCGCCAGCAGGTAATAGGCAGATTGATAAGGGTTTCTGTGGGGATGACGGAAGAGAAGGTGGTGACTCTGGGGCAAGCAAGGGAGGTTGGCGGCTGCAGTGGCAAGATGGTGGTGCAAAGAGCAGGGGAAGCAGGAGGGCAGAGGAGGGATCAAAGCAGTCGCGGAGGGAGCAACTGTCCTATCAGGGGCACAGGGAGCAGGAACGGGTAGCAGCAGTTGAGGGCACAGGAGGAATGGAGGAGAACGGCTGCTGTCAGGGGAGCATAAAGGGCTGGATCGGTCAGGGGAGTGTGGAGGTAGTAATTTAGCAGCAGCAGTCAGGGTTGCTCACAAGCGGAGGGAGGCGGTTGCAATGGGTGAACTTAAGAAGGATAAGTTTAGGGCGGAAAAACAGGCAAAGAGATTTTTTCCAGGAGGGGCTGATGCAGGGCTGGGCTTTATGGGCGTGGACTGGCAGGAATCCTTTGTGGGGGCTCTTTTTTTAGTACCTTATTACTTATGTTGGATCTACTGAGATGCGTTCTGCCACTTCTTGGCTTTGGTTTTACTTTGCTCATGCCTGGCGGTTGGAAGTGGGGCGACGCAGTTGTTACATGCAGAATTTACACAGACTGATATCTATTCGGATTGTTTGTTCTACATCAGAAGGCTGTATGGGGCGTAAACTCATCGAAATCATGTGTAAATGCCTCGCACACTCTTCTGCAGTTTCGGTAGTCCACTTCTGAGTGGATTTATGGCACTCATGAAAATGACCACCTATGGTATCTAATTCCCTCACACATTCTTCCCGACTTACCCACCCCCTAACCCCTTTGACTCTGCCTGACAGTGATGTAAAGTGGTACACAAAAAACAGCACAATATTATTTTTTGTCTTTCCCCGTTTCTCGATCTTTCCACATACTTTGCCTATGATCTTTGCTCTACATCTTCAGACCATTTACACAGCAAGAAAGTGTGTTAAACACTATATAAGCACAAAGATAACATCATGTGGCCTCCTTAGTTACTCTACTCCCTGTCTCCCTCCTCTACAGCCTCAGTGCTTTGAGACAGCCTGGCAGTGGTAGAAAGTGCTATATGAGGAACCTTAACTAACAAAGCTGAAGCCCTTCAGATCCCTGCCATCTACCCACCTATTTGTAATGGCAGATTGTGTGTAGGTGACAGTGCCAGTTGTGGAACAGGCCAGATGGGTACTATGACTAAATAGATTGCTTCATGTCACTGTGTCACCACATTTCCTGCCCATGCTTTATTTTAGCAAATTAAAGCATCCCGGAGATGCATACTATTGATTTGCTTCACTTTACCGATTTTTACAAAAACCTCTAATATGGCTGATTTGTAAATGGGATGCCCATGTATCCTGATGAGGGGCGGGTGGGGGAGGGGAGGTGTCACTCTAACTAAAACTAATAATTCCTTAAATGTGGGCTCCTGTGTGCCATCAGCTATTTGACATGATGATTCATTGCCTCTGACAAACTAGGTCAAAGGTCTACCTCGACATTAACTTTAAAGACCCCCCTAGTCCTCTGACTCATTTTAGGCATTTGCCCACCCTGTAGTTTTGCTTCAAAGGATGCCTTGACCTGTGCACAATATGATTAATTAACCTGGGTAATAGCTATTTAGATTATTTTTGGACAATGACTTCCAAAGTGAAGAAATAGGCAGTCTCTGGACAAACACTTGCAGTGTGCATGTTACCAGTACCTAATATGAAAAGCCAATGAGCACGTTTGAAGGGGAGCTCCCAAGTAAAACATGAAATAATTCACCACCTCACCCATCCTCGCAGTCGCAAGGCCCTGTTTTTACACAGGCCCATGCCCCAGACAAGAGAAAGAAACGTTGGAAAACTAGGGCGAACAAAGCCATCCAGCGGCCATGCTTACTAAGCAGTGAGACGCACAGCCAGCCTTAACAACAAACACAATAGGTCAAAATGTCCCCTAATCCAAAGGAGTCTTTTATAGTGCAACTTCGGCCATTTTGGTGGCCTCTTGGCGCATTATGTAAAATGACGTTAGTTGGGTAAACGGTTACAACATATGTGAACGGCGAGCGGGAAATGCAACCATGTAACACTGTAAAATGGGAACTAATTTCCCAAATGTTAACTGCAACTGTACTAGACCTGGAATATTGCACAAATCAAAGAAATAAGCATCAGCTTGGTGTGGCTCTTCCATAAAAAATGTACTCCCCGCATAGCAGGCATCTACACTGGCTTATTTACCACAGCCTTTTACAGGGAAAGACAAGTGCGTCACACAAATTGTGTTGTGTTAATCGGTCTTGCCAGTATAGAAGGTTTTCCGTTTGCCTAACTTCTTGGCGCTTCCAGTCCTGCAAGTAAAAAGGTGGGGGTTTGGAGTTTGGTATTGGGTTATTAGTGGAGCAGAAAAAGGCGACCCTTTGGTCATAGCTTGCCTTCAGTGCACTGGCATGAGGTTTCAGGCAGCGTACCCTTACAGTCTAGCAACAAAAAGAAATAAAATGTATACACGTTTTTGAATTGTGAAGGGTACAACACATTTATACATTTAAAAAAATGAAAAAAGAGGGCACTTTTTATAAAGTCGTCGCAATAGACATAGGAGAAGGGCATTGAAAGGCTGACACCCAAAAAAATATGGCAAAACAGAACGTCAAATCTCCGCCCCCAACCGCCGATAGAAGATGTGTTATATCAGTCTATTTTTAAATTCCAGATAGATTTTCCCACTTGCTGCCCCTTCAATCCCCTCCTCTTTCGATTATACGGTTCCCCCCAATTATTCCTTCCCATCACTTATTCCATACTCTCTTCATCTGTTCCACTCCCTTTATTTTCTGAACTATCTAATCTTCTGGCAGCAATACCAGATGCTGCCGTTTGCACGTCCCTTCTCTTACACAAGGCTGTCCCTGCAGAAGTAACCCACTGGGTGGATGCAGCTTTGGGGCTATGCTAAGGAGTGTGGTATTTGAACATTTTGCTTTTGTCAGGACAAGTGGACATGCCATGAAGAACCGAGATTGTCGCCCTCATTTACATGCTCTTTTTGTTGAGTGTGAATGCAGGAAACAGTCGGAGCACTGGAGCCCGGGGCCCGCCCCCCCCCAGCAATCTGTGATCCAGTCACGCACCTGAACTTCAGTGTGCTGTGGGCGGTTCTTGCACATGTTGCCCTGCCTGCAGTTGCAGCTCGCAGACGCCTCATCATTGGCAATCATCGTCGTTGTGGACTAGCAGGCAGCAGCACTGACACACTCAGAGCAGGAGCAGCCAGTGCACTGTCTGAGAACGTCATGTCACCCGCCGCTGTGTGCCTGTGCTCAGCCCTGAAGCTGCGCAATGTGATAATAAGACACACGACACACCAAGTCGCCTGCAGCAGCCAGCAGGGCACGCGCGGTTCCCCAGGCGGTGCCTGGGCCCCTAATGCGCAGGTGCGACTCGAGCCCGACCCGTTGCAGCCAGCAGCAGTCAATTCACTGTAAACCACCCAGGCTGGCTGGGTGATGAACGTTTTCGTTCTTTCGTTCTAATTATGTATACTTCCGCGGCAGCAGAGAGCTAAAGAGGCCCTATGCCCCGAGGCCTAGCGGGGGATGTCCCGGTGGGGCAGTCCAGCCCTGCAGAGGGGGACCTTTGTGAACTGTTTTTGATGAAACCTTGTTTTGAAGCCAAAGAAAAAGACTTAAACAGTGAAGGCCAGGTGGGCCTCGATCCATTTGGTGATCTGTTTATTGTGATAGAAGCTGAGCCAGAGAGTGTCATCCTGCCTACAGGGACAGCCTTATTTCAGCAAGGTTTAATATGGGGAGGAGAGTTCGTTCAACCACACTTACTTATTTCAACATTGATTTTCCTTTCGCATACATTTCTCCTTTTTACACTTTTGTACAAAGAACAGGGCAGGCATTAGGTTTTGTTAACATAGGCCATTTTGATTTGACAGACTCCACTAGGACTGCATTATTTATTATTTGATGGTCGAGAATACTCCCATCTTAGTTATAGGGCAGACTAGGAGTTTCTCCAACCCAAACCATTTCAATAAAGGTTTTACAAATTGTACCCATTGTTTGAGTGTCATGCTTGTGATACCATGCCTCCCCTACAGCAAGCAATGTCTCTTTATCTCCTGAACATCAACTTTCTTATAGGGCCACTTTTCAACCACTCTTGTCTTTTTGTTAAGCCACAAACCAAGTACTTTCAATTCAACCTCTATTGGCTTTGACAATGTTAGTTCATGACTAGTTGCTGTTCCTTTCACACCATAGTCATTCATTTACAAGCTCTACCTTTAAAGATGTTATATTAGAGGCCACCAGGGGGCGCACAGGCGATGGAAGCCTGAGTGCGTAGCTTCTGCCACAACGGGCCGTTAGGGGACTGAGCCCCCTTATATGATTCCCCCCCGAAGTGAACAAAGTGGAGGAATGAGCCGGTGAATGCCCGTGGAACACCAGGGGAAAAAATCTTGGGCCCTAACACCCGGCAAAGCTGAGAACGGGACGCCGCACAGCAGTTGGCCGGAGAGGCGGCACCCCCCGGGCGGCTGACTCAAGGAATCTAAGCCGCGGTGGAAACACGCCACCGAGACCCGAGAGACTGCCGCCGGGGGTGGGGCATCCTGGCCGCCCCCCCCTCCGGACCGTCCTTGAAGGGGTGGAGAGCATGAGCCACCCGACAAGTCCATTAGCCGGGCTGGTGAGTAAGAAGAGCCGCCGTGGGACGCTGTCGGGGCCTTGCTCAGCGGTGGGGCGCTGGCTCAGAGACCTCCCCTGAGGTGAAGAGGGAGGCAGAGAACATTTGAAGCAGGAGGGGCACCCGAAGAGGCTCCCGCAGCAGCGACGGTGCACCAGAGGGTTGCGTAGCCTACCCGCGGGTCGCCCATAGGCCCCGCCGAGTGAGGACCCCCCGGAGGGGTGCCTGGAGCGCACCAGAAGGGTGATCAGCACGTGAAAGAAGAGGCAGGCCCTGAAGAAGCCTGGGCTGCCACACCGGAGGTGCTTTACGGGTCGGGTGCACACGCGCTAAGGAGCCCAGCAGGAGCTGTGGGCAAACCCCACACAGCGGAGCACACCCGCACAAGGAGGACCGTTGAGTGGCAGACCAGTGTGGCCATAAGGTGACAGGCCATAGTGGGGCAAGCCCACCACGGCCCCCCCCCACCCAACACCGGAGTAGCGGGGGTAGGATGTAAAGATGTTCTGAAGGGGCAGAGTCAACCAACACAGCGCGACGAGAGACAGATCTAAGGAAACTGAGCGTTCCCAGTCCGAGCACCGGTGGGGACTCTGATTCGGCTGAGTGGGCCGGGTTGCAGAGGCGGCCCCCGCCACCCACTAACACGGTAGGAGGGGGGGGGCAGAATCACACCGGAAACCCAGATAGGGAGGAGGGGGGGGGCCTGTGCACTGACCTGGGTGGCCCACGGAAGAAGAGGCTCTGGCCCGGCGCCGTCCAGCCCCTCCCCCTTCCAGAGTGCAATTGAAATAGACTGGTGCAGGGTGAAATACGTGCCAGGATAATTACAGGCCCTCTCTGGCCCTCGGGACTGTGAGGGGGCTTGGGACAGGTGGCTGGGCCACGACAACCAGCCCAGGAGAGGGGCCCCTGTATAACCTAAGGAGCTGAACCATCCCAAAACACAATCGGGTGCCGGAGACTGTTGAACCAGGGCCTGCCTGAGGCCGCCAGCAGGGCCCCCACCCGCACAGACAAAGACGGGGGAGTTGGTCCCCGCAGAGGAGCGCCCCAGCGCAGCAGACACTGAAGGCACTTGCGGGGGTGACGCAACCTCTGCAATCCAGACTTTGGGGGAAAAGGACCAACTCAGGACTAGTAACTGGAATAATCCTGGTGTCCTTTCTTTCCACCCACTTCTGTGGATTCTGCCAGCAACGTGCTTTCGTCTGCCACTTTCTCCTGCCACAGCTGCTTCTGCTGCTGCTCCAACTGCTACTGGCCCTCCAGCCACAACTATGACTAATGGCCTACACCTGAGGGAGCTTTTGAAGCCTCTCAGCCTCCCTCGGGTGTGCTGTTAAGCCCAATTGCCTGAACTTCAGGTCTGCATTGCTATTCAGCCCTCTTCTTCATCCCAGTACTCTTGGGATTATGGGTCTTGGAGTGCCAAACACCAAAGTTAGTTTTAAATGCTAATTTACTATTTTTGACTTTAGATCTATTTTGCTTACACACTTTTACAAATGCTTCATCCTATTGTATCACTGAAGGGAAAGGCACCATATACAGGTTTCCTTTATCTGTACCTTTGGAAGCAAGGGGGATATTTAGTTACTCCCTGTCCTGCAGATACCTCAGCTCTGGGATCAGGCCCCTGTGGGTGTATTGATGCTCTAGTTGTATAGATTTCTGATCCCCTCTCACCTTCAGTAGATCCACGTCCTGCTGCTGGCACTTCCTCTCCAGCTCTGTGATCAGGCTCCTGTGGGTGGATTGCTGCTCTAGTTCTATAGGTTTCTGATCCCCTCTCACCTTCAGTAGATCCATGTCCTGTTGCTAACACTTCCTCAACAGCTCTGTGGTCAAGTACCTGGCAGTGGATCGCTGCTCCTACAGGTCCATAGATCCCTGATCCAGTCTCACCTTCAGTAGCTCCCTGTCCTGCTGCTGATACCTCTGTTCTATCTCTGGGATAAGGCCCATGTGGGCGGATTGCTGCTCTAGTTCTATAGGTTTCTCATCCCCTCTCACATTCAGTAGATCCACGTCCTGTTGCTAACACTTCCTCGCCAGCTCTGTGGTCAGGTCCCTGGCAGTGGATCGTTGCTCCTACAGGTCTATAGATTCCTGTCTCACCTTCAGTAGCTCCCTGTCCTGCTGCTGGCACCTCTGTTCTATCTCTGGGATCAGGCCCCTGTGGGTGGATTGCTGCTCTAGTTCTATAGATCCTGGATCCCCTCTCACCTTCAGTAGCTCCCTGTCCTGCTGCTGATACCTCTGTTCCATCTCTGGGATCAGGCCCCTGTGGGTGGATTGCTGCTCTAGTTCTATAGGTTTCTGATCCCCTCTCACCTTCAGTAGATCCACGTCCTGCTGCTGGCACTTCCTCTCCAGCTCTGTGATCAGGTCCCTGTGGGTGCTTTGCTGCTCCTCCAGTCGGGTCAGTTTCTCCTGAATCTTCTTCATCTTCTCCTCTTGCTCCTTCTCCAGTCTGCTGAGCAGCTGCTGTTTCTCCTTCTCCAGAAACTGCTTCAGATGCTCAAATGTACTAAGGATGCTCTCTCTCTGCTTCATAATGTTTCCCTTAAAAATAGATTTAAACAAACAATAGACACATTATATTTCTGATTATTATATTAACTATCATAAAATATCTTACATATAACACCTGTAGTGGTTCCCTCTCAATAACTCTTAAAATCATAAACCTAACACACATGAATTACCGATTGGCAATGATTATTTTTTATAAACCAGTTTTTATTAAGTTTTTTCCATATTCCAACATTATTCATCATATCCTTGTTCAAATACACATTTTTGTTAGTGTTGACCATTCGTCCTATCCCATTCCTCCTTCCTCTCCCTCATTCTACCCCCTTCCTTCCCTTGCCCTCTATCCCCTGCCTCCCCCCTCCTGTAGTATCTCGTACCGATGTGCCCCTTCTCTCAGGCATCCATGTCCCATTTCCCCCACATCTTCTGACACTTCCTCATGGACCCTTGCCCTCCTTATTCCTGTAAGTGATCTCCTCCATTCTGCTGCAATTGTCCATTCCAATCTCTCATGTTCCCAAAGTGGGCATTTCCTAGGTCTCCCATTTTGCCACTAGGTCCCTTTTTACCACCATCAATGGTATGCGTATCAGTGTCTCTTACCCTCTATTTCCTCCAAACTCCCCTCTTATATGCAGTAACATCATCTTAGGAATGTTCCTACTTCCCTTCTACATTTGAGACACCGGCCATGCGTTACTCTACCCCTGTTATGCAGTCTATCTCTGAAATGGTGTACTCTGTGCAGAATGTTGTATTGTATGAGCTTCATCCTGGATGAGTTGAATAGCTAACACGTGTTTCGACTAATCCGTCTTTCTCTGGTTCACGTAATTCGCAGACAATTGTGGATGAAAAATATATTTTAGAAACCACAAATAATAGTTGAGAGTGTTTGGCATTTAAATGCATGCCAATACAATTGAAATTCAAAGGTACATGCCAATAGCAGCAGTCGGGAAGGGTAAAAAGGAAACAAAATAGACATATAAACATATAACTTGTTTTCCTCGTTGTCATACACGTATATAGGTCTAGATTATTAAACTGAGGTGGTATGGAATCCCTCATGCCGTAGCCTGTCCACAAAGAAAGTTAATTTCTCAATGTACTGCAAGATTGTCAAAAAAAACATTTGGTGTATTATTGTCCAGCAATATTTATCTTGTTAATATCTATTGGGTGCAATGAGCAGGGTGGTTGTGCACACACAAGTAATTCAATATACTAGCTAACTGGTGTCCATGGTAAGGTGAAAGGAGAGCATGCATTATTCTACTAAAGGCATTACTCATGTTCCCCTGGGGTGCAAAAAGGGCAGCTCTATCCTCTTCTCTGTTAAGCAGGTAATCTGCCATAATTAAGTTCCGATGTCTCTTAAGCAAGCACTGGACACTTATGTAAGAGATTTGTAAAAGAGAGAACAGGGTTGAATTGTATCCAATTGCGCTGGGACGTGGATTACAAGGTGAAAGGGCTAGGCGCGTGGCTAATAGTCTGTGGTAAACCCAAAACCATAGAGCAAGTAAAGTGTATGTGTACTACCAGCTCTTCGCGCTGAGCCCAAAACTGTTAGTAAACTTCAGTTCAGTACATGGTTAAAATTCCAAATTATTTATGACAGAGTTCATAATGTTCTTAATCTGTCGATTTATTCTCTTCAAATTCAGAATATATAAACAATGCAATTAGGGAGAATGTGTACCGGATACCTTCCTACATTCGAGATAGCACCCATGTCTCATCATTCCTGCGAAATCTAACATGAGAGAAAAGTTACCTACTGGCTACCCTAGATGTGTCCGCACTATACACTCTCAATTGAACATGAGCTGGCAATCAAGGCAATCGACCACATTTATGACTTCTCACCTCATGCATAAAAATGTGAAATGATCAAAGAATGTTTGAATTTACACTTAGGAACAATGTTTTTTTGTTAATGAGTACCTACTATCTTCAGACCAAAGGAATCACAATGGGGGCAAAATGTGCACCGTCACTGGCAAATTTGTTCATGTCACATTATGAGGATAAACATGCACTTCATAACAATGAGTTTGAGAATAATATTGTCATCTGGAGACGATTAATTGATGACATTATAATTGTATGGAATGGGACTCAAGAGAGTTTTGGGAGCTACATGAAATACCTTAACACAAATGACTCGGTCTGACCCTTACAGGGCACTGTGACGCAAACAACATAAACTTTTTGGACTTACATATTTACATCAAGGATAATTGCATTGAAACATCAACATATTGGAAAAGCACTGAAGTCAATTCTACATTACATGCTAATAGTTGCCACAGAAAATCAACAGTCTCGAACACACCAACAGGAGAGTTTTATAGGGCACGCAGGACTTGCAGCCATGATGCAGAATTCGAAAAAGAGTGTGTACTTCTGTCTGGAAGATTTCAGAACAGAGAGTACTCTTCCGCAATGATCAATAAAGCACAGGATAAGATCAAAAAGATCAACAGGTCAGACATGATAGTCAGAGCACCCAAGTCCAGTATTATGAAATCATAAAGCGGTAGAGACCAAATCAATATTGTTACGCAGTTTTCAAGGGACTTGCGCACACTTTACAAATGAACATTGGCATCTACTGCATATGGATAAGGATGATCACCTATATTGAGGGCAACCACAATTTGCATATACTAGGGCCCCGACTCTGAGGAACAAACTTTGTCCGTCATTTCTGGAAACAAGCACAACAGAGACGGGGTCGGACTGGTTAAAATTAAGAGGCTTCCACAAATGTGGATCATGCAGCATGTGTAAGCGCGCACATAAAGATTGCACGAGTTTAAAATACAAAGATGATTCAGAGATTCTGATCAAAGATCTTTATCAACTGCAAAACTACATATGTAGTATATGCTATCATTTGCATATGCAATAAATTACAAATAGGGAGCACTAATCGACAGCTCCGTATACGCATATGAGAACATCTCTCGAATCACGGTAGCCAGGATCTGAAATTGCCATTACCATTACACTGTCAGGAATGCCACAAAATGCACAACAGAAAGCATATGAAATTCATTGGCTTTATGAAAGCCAAATGTAACAAATGTGGGGGTGATCTCACACTAAAACTACGTCAGATGGAATCTAGATGTATTGGTCTGCTGAGATGCACAACAGACGGTTTAAATAAAGAACACAAAATTAAAGTTTTCTTATGAGCTATCTTGATCTGTAATGGAATACTATTTTTTACTCTAGAATAATAGTATATGGTCCCAAGGCCCTCACTAATGACACGGGATGGTCTATCTAAATACAATATTAAATGAATCATGCTTAATATATAGGCATTGCCATGTTTTGCAACATATTTTGCATTTGCATTTTCTTCTTTTTTTATTTAGCGCTACGAACCCTCCGGCATCTGAGCGCTGCTTATTATTACCTTCAGTGTGTGGTGCTCATTTATCGACCTCGGAAGGATGAAAGGCTGAGTTTGGCCCTGCCGTGAATCGAACCTGCGTCGGCAGGCTCTGCACAGATGTCAAAGCGAGTGCTCTATTCGCTGTGCTAGCTGACAGGACTTGATGAAATATATGGTTCACAAAGTTATTATTTCTTTCAGAAAATATTGTTTGACTTGAGGCGCGCAGGCTTCAAGAATGACACACCATTAATGTGGCTTACCTGAATACAATGGTTAGTAAATTCTGTATACAGCTAATACAACTGCATGAGAATATAGAACGCGATGTTAGATACAGATTTATCTGCCAATGTTGGATATACTGGGGGTCATTACGAGAATCGCGGTAATGGAAAAACGATGCCGGTAAGGGAATACCGGCACCGCATACCGCTCTGGCCTATTACGAGTCAACAACCCGGTATCATGCGCGCAGGCACGCGGCCCTTTGGGCCGGCAATACCGGGATGGCGCTAACAGGAGGACATCACAAGTCATGCGGACATGCAAATACCAGCATCATGAAGGCGGTAATAAGGGATACTGGGATGCCGGCATCACCGGCATCGCGAATCACCCGCAAACAGCAATGTGCAGTGTTCCCAACTGCCACAGGTGCACACAATCAGCACAGGTGGAGGCAATGGAGTCTGGCCCAGCACAAAAAGAGCACACCCACACACCACACCCCTTTCCACACCAAAATGATTCCACTTGCAGTTGCAATAATGGGGCTGGAGGACATGCTTGCATTGCTACACCAGCAACAACAACAACAGGCACCACAGAGGAGACGCAGGAGGAGAAGGAGGGTGAGACAGGCCCAGCAAGCCCCACCAGTGCAGCCAGTGGTACCACGCAGGCAGCCCCCAATCCCTCGCATCAGAGCCAGTCCATTCAACCTAACCCCTGAGCAGATCCACACCCTGTACCGTCTGGACCGGGACACCATCACCACCATTGTGGACATGATACACAACGACATTGTCAGCCTGATTGAAATACGCACCGCCATCCCCCCTCTACTGAAGGTAGTGTCTGTGCTCCACTTCCTGGCCACAGGCACCTACCAGCACACAGTGGGGCACATGCATGGCATATCACAACCCTTATTTTCTCGCATGCTGAACCAAGTGCTGGATGCCCTCCTGAAGCACTCAAGCGACTACATATCCCTACCACGGACTGGCCAGGAGATCTTTGACACGAAAGTTGGCTTCCATGCACTGGCAGGCATGCCAAATTGTATTGGTGCTCTTGATTGCACCCATGTGGAATTGGTGGTCCCGCATGCCAAGGAGGTGGTGTACCGCAATCGTAAGCTATATCACTCCATCAATGTACAGATGGTATGTGACTCCAGCAAGATCATCACACATTGTTGTGCCCGATTTCCCGGATCAACTCATGACTCAATGGTCCTGCGGAACTCCATGCTACCACGCTACATGGAGCGACATGCAGGACGACATGCCTGGCTGCTTGGTAAGTTGCATGACAGGCACATGGCAGTGTAATGGGGGAGAGATGCACACACCACCCTGGCGTCATTGTTGTGGTGACTGCACAATGTCCATACTGCAAAACACTGTGCCCCAAAGCATCCCAAACTGAACATGACAACCAAACCCCATAGTAATGACGGAAGCTGCACACCAAATTATAAAATGCCTAACTTTCAACCAGCCCCCATCCCACAACACGTCCACTGCACACATCATCAGACCTCACCCTCCGTAACACAATCCAGCAACATGCTGTGAGTATGCACAATGTAAATGTCTGCAGCAAATCACAAAACAAGACAAGCATCCATGAGAGTGCACAAATCAATCCCACCAGGGAATACACTGCGTGTCACTGGGCACACCACAGTAGCGCTGCATGTCACCATGGGAATAATAAGCACTGAATGAGAAATCATGCTGAGACTTGTGCCAATGCTGCTAGTAATAAAACATATTAATCACTACACATCACATTATGATACCAAACACAGCAGTATGCATCCACAGTGCATGAACACCAGCAAGGGAGTGGACACTCTGTATCATCTGGAAGACGCAACCCACACCATTAGACCATGGCACAGCACACATTGTGGCAAGGTAAAATGTGTGCATACATCCAGGGACATGTGCATGTGAACAACAAATATCTGCAGGCATGTGTGATAAGTACAGGTGTCTATCAGGAATTGACTTACACATACCTTATTATGCACCCATGCAGGTGATAGTGGCTATCCCTTGAAGACGTGGCTCCTCACCCCTGTCCGGAACCTGCAGAACAGGCACGAAGAGGACTACAATCG